>CABEEJ010006030.1:8947-43782 GCA_901482245.1 Timema douglasi | reverse complement strand
TATCTGATTCAAGTATCATAGTATCGTAACTAACAACAATAATATCATAGCTATCTGATTCAAGTATCATAGTATCGTAACTAACATTTCAGTCTCCCTTTCTTCATAATGTGATAGATACCTAGCTTTTCATAGGAAGAACAGTATTAAAGTTACTAAAACAATTATAATATATTCATATGTCAAGTCATGTAATCAGCAGCTGTCACTTCTGATAGGTATTATCAATACCTATAAAAGTAACACTAGTAATAAAGTAAAAGGGTTATCAATGTTGACAGAAAAGAAATAATATCGAATCTAAACTGTTCTTCCAACTCGATATCAGGGTATAGCTACGCCACTGGTTATTCGCTATGCATGACCAATATTCGTACACAAACACGAATACGTTATCCTCCGCACACGCGTGATTCATAGCGAACATTGCACGGTTGTGGACGAATAACGCGTGTGTGGAGTCAAGCGTGTCCTATCTACGATTGTGTGCGGCCCGCGGACCTCTGGATGAAACATTCAGCAACCAGAACCTATTCTTATTATTATAAATGTCGTATGAATACAACCTTTGTGAATGTGGTATAATTTGTAGAGAGCTCTGAGGTCGGTGTACCAAAGATGTACCATTTCATCGTCAAAGATCAATGCCCAGGAAACCCGCCTCGGTGGCATAGTTGGTTAACGCGCTAGTTTCTTGTTGAGCTAGACTGCTGAGGACGGTGAGTTCGAGATTCGAATCTCGCTCAGGTGAATTGGGGGGTGGTTTTCCCTAAATGGTTTCCCACTCTCCCACCACGCAAATCCACTTCCTCTACAATCAACCTTCCCATAACAGACTAGCGTATTCAGTACTCAAGTGTATAACCCGAACGGGGTAGTAAGACGCGGTAGTAAGTATTATATTATTATTATTATTCCCAGAAGTTGTTGAACTTGCCCGCCCGCAATGTTTGGCATAATATAAGTGTGGCAAGTTTTTTCCACCCCTATCAGTGGCTGAATGGTCTAAGACGCTATTCTCGCACTAGACTTGACTGCCGATGACAGGGAGATCGCGGTTCGATCCCGGTCGGGTGGTTTTTTTCCTAAATGGTCTCCCCCACTCTCTCCACGCAAATGCGGGTATTTTAGAACTTGCATCGTGATTTCCTCTTTACCTTGAAATAAGAGGTTTCCTAGTTCCCTCCCCGCGCTTTCTTATTGACATGACAAAGGGTGGTTGTGTGTGAAGGGTGAAAGGGAGTATAAGCTTATAGAGAATAGTTCCAGAAAACGATACAGACCATTGTATTTTAAGAAGTGTGCCCCAACAGCGATTTATACTTACTTGTAAACAGGATTACCGATCACTGGGAGATCAAGGTTTGAACCCTGGAGGGGTTAGGATACTTTTCCTAGATAGTTTCCCAATTTCCCTCTCCAAGCGAATGCGTGGACTACGTTGTTCCTTTCTTATTCCAAGCTAAATAGTGTGTTAACCCTCGTATCCTGCCTGGTCGTTTGTAGTGGAGTGTTAACCCTCGTATCCTGCCTGGCGTTTGTAGTGGAGTGTTAACCCTCGTATCCTGCCTGGCGTTTGTAGTAGAGTGTTAACCCTCGTATCCTGCTTGAGGTTTGTAATGGAGTGTTAACCCTCGTATCCTGATTCTGCTTGACGTTTGTAGTGGAGTGTTAACCCTCGTATCCTGCCTGGCGTTAGTAGTGGAGTGTTAGCCCTCGTATCCTGCCTTTCATTTGTAATTGGGTGTTATCCCTCCTATCCTATCTGACGTTTGTATTGGGGTGTTAACCCTCGTAACCTACCTGACGTTTGTATTGAGGTGTTAACCCTCGTCACCTACCTGACGTTTGTATTGAGGTGTTAACCCTCGTAACCTACCTGACGTTTGTATTGGGGTGTCAACCCTCGTATCCTGCCAGACCTAGCTAACATTTGTTCGGGATAGTTAAACCTCATATCTAGCCTAAACTAGTTGACGTTTCCTAATATCTTGACTTTAATCATTAAACATTATTAATGGAGATCTACCAGTTTCTCATTACGATATGATAATAAAAGTGCTCTGTAATCAAGTTAAATGTTGAAGGTTTAATTCATTCACGTGGACTAATCAGGGCCCTGGATTTGTACACAATTGGGCCTATCCAGGTTCTACACAATTTTAACAATGAAATATGTTTACTGTACCATATTGGAAAATGTCTGTTTAAATGTGATTAAGATCAATGATAAAACGTTCCATTTTTGAAGAATGTTACAAGGTAACTTTGGCCATGAAATTTTAGGCCACTCTTTCAATCACAGTTAAAAGACTATTTATTCATAGGTACATACCACTAAATATCAACAATAATATTTTCTCACCGGAGACAATTCCTCCTCGTCGCTTTGATCGAGCTGCGACTGAATGATTCCTTCTCTAGCAACTTTAGTGGCGAGCTTTGGAGAGTTCATACCTGAATCTCACTCTGTTCCTGTACATCTATTTACACACACTTCAACCTTCCATTAGCAGCTGTTCCACCAACAAATCTGTATTATCCCTAGCAGACTACATCGTCGATCCACCCCCTACATTGCCAATGCCAATACAAGAGTACCATAGATCATAACTGTAAATCAAGGCCTAGAATTTTGGTTGGATAAGGTTTTGTATGCTCGTGTGCCGCTATCTATATTTATTCTAAGTCGTTGAATATCATATATAATAATTATTAGGGATACCTATTTAATTAGTGATTAGGCATATTATTACTAGGCTCCTCGTCAATATAATATATAATACCGAGAACACTATTATAATACTAATCACGAAAAACCTTTTTCTTTAATTAAGTAATAGTATGTACATACCATTTATCCTAAAAGGTAGCAGAATTACCTAAACCGATTACAGTATGGCTTTATCTTATAAGCTCATTGGTCTTCTCTATTATATAACTGGATGAACATCTGGGACATAAATTTTTGAGCTCTCGTTAGCATACCATTGTGGAGCAGAGAGAGAAACTTTAGGGTATCTTTTTCTCTCTTGCATCCATACAAGGCAATGTGGCATTTTGACATCGTTCATTAATTTGATTGAATATGTGAGATACATCAATGTGTGATTAGTTAAGTTACTATCACATGACACTTACTTGTACTAGAAATCAAGTCTGTAGACTAGATAGTACTATAGAAACAGGATTAGAGTATTCACACGCTGCTAGTTTGGTACAAGGTTCTAATACTAATATTTATGAAACTAAATAATGGTAGCGGGATGCTAAAAATGATACATTCGAAGGTTAGGGAAGACACATTCGGAGGTTGGAATGCTATCAAGTTTATTTATATTAAAATTGCGTCTGGAACCCAGTTTGTAGTTTTAGATTACTTGTTTTTGATTAAATGTATTGTCATATTGCGGCAAATGGGTATTATATAAACAGGAATATTTGGAATAATTTTCTGCCAACAACAAAATGTTGGCGCCATTTCTACCATTTCTCTACTCTCTACACACAGTTTCTGCGCACAATGGTTGGTTTAATTACACAGATTAATGTCGGAACTAGTATGAAAATAGTGCCTGTTCTGTCCTCTCAACTAGTTTGGTAGCCAGTATCAAGAGGTAAAACCAGTAGGCCTATACTTTTTCTGATTCATATGAATCTAGATGATGACGTGCTAGCTAATGCTAACTAGCACACTGGATTTCAAGTACGAACTAGTGTCGTGTGATACGGGTATAAAATGAAATAAATGTGTTAGTCAAAGCCTTGAAAAACACAACAAAGTTCTAAACTAGCGAGTTTTTTTCCTTTAAATAAGTTGGCGTAAGCTAATATATACGATGAATTTATGGAAGCTCATTTAGAAGACTTTATCTCGTACCAGAATCCTACCCTATAGTAGTGTTTAGGTAGGATAAGGCACCTTCCAGAAGGGAATTTGTACGTCCATTCTTAATGGCTGTCTATACTACCAAAATACTAATATATGATAGTATTCTGGTATGAAACAAAGCCTTACAGACTGAGATTCTTACTAAAATCAGGGTTTACTAGATACCGTACTTTCTACAAGCCTATAACCTAAATTATTATTTGAAAGTAAGACTTTTACACAAAGTATGTCATTCAAACAAATGTAATAAAATAAATTTTTCCATTTAAAACCGTAAAATTTAACAAACTTTCCAATAGTATGAATTAAAATCAATCATTG
The DNA here is from genome assembly GCA_901482245.1 of Timema douglasi. Lineage (NCBI taxonomy): Eukaryota > Metazoa > Arthropoda > Insecta > Phasmatodea > Timematidae > Timema > Timema douglasi. The sequence goes on along the minus strand of CABEEJ010006030.1, from coordinate 39,569 downwards.
AACTTCGGAACCCCAGTACAGAAGTCTGACTCCTTACCCCTAGACCACCAGGTCACGTTCAATATAATGCAGATTTTTAATTATGCTATTGTACTAAAATAGTAAGAGCCCTTCCCATTAGTTGCAATGGGTCCCAGCTTTGTAGGTGGTAACCTGCACACCAATATAGAAGGTGTATTTTCATTTATGTCCAATATTCTAGGGGCGTATTTCATTCCACCAAACATTAAAACAAATTCATATCAACATGGCTCTAAACTTGCTTAGTTTCGGAGTTAGGACTTTTTAATGTTCAACCAATACGGAACCTAACAAAATAAGTAATATAAATAGAAAGAACAAAGTTCAACAGAAACAAACAAAAAACATAAGACAGAACATTTTGTAACAATAATTGTTTAAAAAAAAAGTGGTGTCCTGCTTGGCCTGCGTTCCATGCTCTGTCGTACTCTGTCGAGAACACCTGAAGTGTTAAGTATTTGCTCAAATCCATTTATGAGGAACTTTAAAACTAAGAGTTTCTAGACCAATGTTTATATGGACTTTTCTTAACGTTTGGTCAGTGGAAATACACCCCTAGAATATGTGACACCAATTAAAATACATCCTGTATAACTAAATCCAGGCAGTCCTCTGGACTCAACCTTGGTTAACCTTAATTTTATTCCAAGCAGGCCTACTTACACCGGTCAGTAATATATAAAAAATAATAACAGATAATTTAATAATTATATATAATATAGATACAACAATCTATCCATCTTCCAAGAGTAAAGACACAAGTTTGAACAAGCAACTGTTGAGTCCAGGCCTAAACATTTGTTTGAATCAAGAGACTGGCAACAGAATCTAAGTGACCATGATCAACCTCTTGCCATGCTGTACCACGAGAATTTCATAATTACCTGTGTGTTTTGTTGTCAACTTTGAGGCCTAAAGTTATCTGGTAAGTGTGTAGACTTTGCCTTATCCTCCTTTCAATGCTTAGCTTTATATTAAGGTACCATGATTTATGATAAATAAAATAATTAGATTTTGTTGAATAAAAAGTAGAGTTTTGGTATAAAATTTATGTAGATAAAGTATTTATTTAGGGTTGAAATTGTAACAAAGCAATAATAATTTTAATTAATTGGTAGGGTGCTACAAGTAAAAATTACAGCTAAGATATTTATATTCCAAACAAACTTAAGAGCATTATAAAATCTTTTGATTGGCTTTATATCGGAGTATTTACCTTTGGCTGTTATAATAGCCGGCTCAAACATATTTTTTCTCTAATGCTTTTTGGGAATGGAAAATAAACTTATTTGCCTGAGGGGACTTTTTTTTGTTTATTGGAATGTCATTGTTAATTCTCAATTAAATCAACTAAAAGACCATATTTACATTTAAAAGGTCAAGTGGTAAATTTCATGAACATATATTATTTCATTTTATTTCACTCATGTATTATTAATTCAAATATCCTATACTGAACTTTAAATATGTTTTGATAGCCATTTTAATGTTGATAGTAAGAGTTAATAAAAACACATCTTATTAAATTTTGAGTGTTTCTAAGTATATCTCCTATCTAGTGAACCAGCCGTGGAGAACACAAGGCAAGTATTGGAATCAAGACGAGTTATTTAAACTGGAGATGAGATGCATCAATCCTATGGTATTTGAGAGATTCAATATTCATAAAAATGTCAAAAAGTTAACATTATTAAGGCCTTGACTTGAAATCACAATTTTAAGCAATTGGTAATGGTAGTTATATAGGCTTGTATAAAAGAGAACATAACAAAATCACAAAAAAAAAGTTCAAAATTGTAACGATATAATTAATTTACCCAAAAAAAGGTTCTTTTTGGTTTTTATGGCATTCCAGGAACTAAGGAAGAAAGTAATTAAACACTACATTGTGAGCATCACACTGTATGTAGCAGAAACTTGCACTCTCAGGAAGATGGAAAGGAAATACCTTGAGAAATATGAAATGTTGTGGTGGAGAACACTTGAGAAGATCAGGTGGACAAACAGGATGACAAATGAAGATATCTTAAGAAGAATGGACGAGAAGAGAACCATTTTGGATGTGTTTCTTAGGTGCAAAGCAAACTGAATCAAACACATCCTTAGGAAAAAGGAGGAAGCAGAGGACAGGGTGCATTGGTGGTCTAAGTTCACTGACAAAAGGAATGGACCTGTCATAAGACAGAACACGTAATAACAGATTTAACAAACAAAATAGTGTTTTTCAGAGATATAAGCCTTTAACAACCTATTCAAAATTCAATTTTAAATATTTACATCATAATATAACTATATTTATAAGGATTTGAGGATTCGAATTCGAGATATCTATGATTCGACACATGTCTAATTTAAACCTCTACATATACCAATAATTTAGGTCTTAAATTATAGTTTATAAGTCCTTAATAAACCTCACAGCAGAAGCCATAGTAACCAACTCAAGATTTATTTTAAAAAGGTGAACATACAAGCATTAAAATAAAAGTTAAAATAAAAAAAAATCAGTTCACAAAGATGGTGGACACGTCTTGTGCAAGAGCTCAGTGCCTACTGGAAATCAAAGTTGAATTCAAAGTAGGAAGGATCAAAGTTGTGGATGCGAACATAGCCGTCCTCTCCTCCGCTGCTGTAGCTCCTGCCATCCGGGTGGAACGCTACGCTGTTGATGGGGCCAAAGTGTCCCTTGACACGTCCAAACTCCTCCTCAAACACCAGATGGAAGAAACGAGAGTCGAATTTGCCTGTGCGCGTCGAGGTGGTGGTAACGTCCATGGCCTCCTGACCACCACCTAGCACCACCTGGTGGGCAAACATTGCATTTGGCTTAGTAATATTAGCTTTGGCAGTAGAATGGTCTAACGCTTGATTCACACGTATGCCAAGAATAGAAAGCAGAATCTGCTTGAGTGGCATGGCAATTAACAAGTTGTATATTGACCCATGATGCATTGCAACGCTAACTTAAAATAACTCATTAACAATAAACTTTATTTTCTAACGAATAAACATATATTTTAGATCATTCTTTCAATGGCTGCTTCCAAAGTTTAACGCTGTGTTGTGATACAATCCAATACATTGAGACCCACACTTTCCATCTACGGGTTATTTCAAACCTTCTCACAAGAGCTAACGAGGTTGTCTGCTAGCGAAAGTGGGCTGGGTTTGTGTCCATGATGGATTCATTTATTCTCCTCGTAAAATAAACTGGAGTATATTGGAGTATAATATTACAATCTAAATATTAATTATAATAAAAACATGATTTTATTCTGATTGAATTGGTTTAAAGCATTTTAAATACACATAAAATGATTGCAAATAAATAAATAAATATAATGCACACTTTATAAATGAAAATTGATCATATGTTCTTCTTACCATTGGAATACAAATACCTGCTTTAAAAGTGATAGCTCCCCATCCTCCTGCAACCCTTTCCAGATATGGTATTGTGAGTGACTTACCAGGAATGTGACGATGATAAAAAGTGCATTTCAACTCTAAAAATTGCTCTCCCCTCCTCCTGCAACCCTTTCCAACTTAGTTGTAATGAAGGTCTCACCAGGAATGTAGATTTTATAAGCACGCAGGTAAAGGGGCACATTATCTTCTTCATTCAACAAGTGTGTGGTGAAATATCTGATGTTTGAGTATTCATGTTTTATCAAAGCACCGATAATTTATATATATAAAGTATTTAAGTCATTTTCAAACAATTTTAAACTTTCTTTTAAAAAATGCTTAAAAATGACTTACTAAACAAAAAAAAGCAAGAAAAATAACCTAAAGATCTAAAATGTCCAAAAATGAACAAAAAATTACCTATAAATAGAGACATGCAAAAGGTGAGGTTATTTTTTAGGGGGAAAGTGATGTTATTTTTGTGAAAAAGCGATGATATTATAAGCTGAAAGTGATATAATTTATGGAAATAGGAGTATATGTAGTATGTAGTAAACCATCAGCTATTTTTAACTTTCTTTTCTTAGCATACATATCTACTAATTATGCTAATGTGTTGTAATGAAGAAGGTTCAATTTAGAGGAAGTGTACCCACATTTGAATAGAGTGGAAAACTATTTAGGAAAAACCATCCCTCAGTGCACCTGACCAGAATTTGTACCTTGATCTCATCGCCATTTGGACAGGGTGTCTACTGAGTTGGAGAAAAAATTAATGACTTTTTAGTGACCTTTTTTGCGCACAAAATTCCTTCGGTAAACGGTCAATCATTATATAATGCATATAGAGGCATAATACACTCACACGCAACATTAAACTTTAACTAGATGGCGAACGTTAACCTTGTCCTTGGTATCAAGGTAAAAACAATAAGGCATCTTGCGGCTAAGGCATGGCTCGACATTCAACACGTTCACGTTGTTACAATGCGCAGGAAATTAAAAAACATATTTTCGAGACTTTGTGATCAAAATATTGAAAATTAGTAACCTTCCAAGGACTTTCGTGGCCTTTTTTGTAATTAGTAACTTTTTGTAACTATCATGACTTTTGTGAACCAGTACATCCCCTGTGGGAGTTCAATTTATTGAGGGGGTAACGCCTTAGAACACGTGGCCACCAAAGCAGGTACCCATCAACTAAACAAACACGTTCCCCTGTCCAGTTAGCAAGTGAGAAAAGCCAGTGAAAATGTGTTACGTCTATGAGATGTCACATTATGTCCAACAAGATGTATTTATACTTACATGGTCGTAGATGGGTGACACCGCAGCGCTGTTGACTGGACGTTCGGTCTTGTAACACTTGAGGAACATGAGTGAGTCAGAGTCAAACAGTTTGGCAGTCTTGTCCTTGGAGGCTGTGATGAACATTGTTCCATCCTTGTTCATCTGCATGTCGTTGATAGAACCAGAGTGGTCGCTGACAGCCATGAGCTTCTTGCCATTCTGTAAACACAACAGTGGCAACCGTTACACGAGAGGTAATTAACAGCTTCTCGCCCTTCTGTGAACATCATGTGGAATCTGAGTTGTAAGGAATTATGAGTGGAGTCAAAATTTAGAGTCGGTAAAAATTTGTAATTTGAACCAACAAATTTATTTAAATATATGTTCATAGTTTAAAAGAAGCTTCCCATGAAGAAATCTGTATTGGAGCATTTTACTGCAGTAAATTTGTTATTACTAATCAATGTAGGTTAGCCATTTATAAAAAAGTTGGAGTCTTGAAATCTCACTCGAAGTCTAGGATAGTTCACTCACCCTGATGTCTCACTCAAAGTTAGGATAGTTCATCCACCATGAGGACTCCTGGAAGACTAGGATAGTTCACTCACCCTGCGATCCCACTTGAAGACTAGGATAGTTCACTCACCCTGAGCTACCACTGGAAGACTAGGATAGTTCACTTACCCTGCGATCCCACTTGAAGACTAGGATAGTTCACTCACACTGAGCTACCACTGGAAGACTAGGATAGTTCACTCACCCTGAGCTACCACTGGAAGACTAGGATCGTTCACTCACCCTGAGCTACCACTGGAAGACTAGGATAGTTCACTCACCCTGAGCTACCACTGGAAGACTAGGATAGTTCACTCATCCTGAGCTACCACTTGAAGACTAGGATAGTTCACTTACCCTGAGCTACCACTGGAAGACTAGGATAGTTCACTCACCCTGCGATCCCACTTGAAGACTAGGATAGTTCACTTACCCTGAGCTACCACTGGAAGACTAGGATAGTTCACTCACCCTGAGCTACCACTGGAAGACTAGGATAGTTCACTCACCCTGCGATCCCACTTGGACTAGGATAGTTCACTCACCCTGAGGTCCCACTGGGAGATGTCTCCATTTTCATGTCCGGTGATAATTATCTCATCCAAAGCTCCCCAGAGCAGGGATGTTACCTTGGACTCATTGAACGGGATTCGCAAGATCGGCTCCGAGGAACCTTTACACACAAGAGACAAGACACATCGTGTTAATCTTGGAAATAGAGCACAAGTGTGTTTGACATTGTAGTTAAGTAATTATTAGTTCAATATTAAATTTAAAGAATGACAACTATTTATTATGTCGTAATTATAGAATCACCAAAAGAGTGATGTTTTTAGCACCACATCTTAATACTCACTCGGGCTATACGCTGGTGTACTATTAGGTTAATGTTTTAGGGATAGGTAAGGTTGAATTTAGAGAAATTGTAACTGTGTTTGTGTAGAGAGAGTAAAAAACCATTGAGGAAGAACCACCCTCAATACACCCAACTGACAAATCTTTTGAGACTTGGTAAAGACAAAGAACAACTCAAAAAGATAGATTTTGTTGATAACCCACCCAGTGATTCGTCAACATTCCTCACATCAATGATCATCATCTCGCACTGATGACCCAACTGCTTGTCGGTGGAGTACACCGCCATATTGCCACTATAGCTGAAATTGCAGGTTCTCACAGACGAGTTGGCCTTGATGTTACCAATCTCTTTACCTGTGAACACAACATATGGATTAATGGTGGCCGAGAAAGCCAGGGATATGACCTTAATACCCCCAATGGTGACACCTAGTACTCCAAACTAGTGCCTTGGTGCACGCTTGACCACATCAGGATAGGTGACCCACCTGTGGCACAGTCCCATATACGCAAATACTGATCAGCCGCCCCAGACATGAACCTCGTTGTTTCCCAGTTCACATCAATGGACCAAACTGCCCCCTGGTGACCGTCGAATGTGCCCAGACGCTCCCCGTTGAGTGAGTACCAGACGTTGGGGCATTGGTCCTTGCCTGACGAGAAGAGGAGGTCCCCTTCGCGGTTGTACTTGATCTGTGTGATGGCCCTCTCGTGTCCGTGGAGCATTAAAGGTTTCTGCAACAACATGTTAGTGATATGATCAACCAATCAACACGTTGGTCTGCGGTGATGTTAGATACAGTAGTGTAGTAGCCCTGTGAGTTACTGAATTTCAAAGACAGGAGAATTCATCCCAAAGTTATATTAACGTTGTTTGAACAGAGCTAATGTTGAGAAAAATCCATAAGATAGCGTTTGTGTCTCTGAGAAAAATGTAAAAGTGGATGCTAACAATCTGTCCCGTTGAGAACCAAAAAACCTATTTTTGTCGGCGGTGGAGTGACTGGAAAGTCTTGGGCTGAAGTTTTGTGTAAGGTAAGGAGGGTGGAGGAGGGGGTAGATTAGCAGGTAGAAAGTCTTCTCTTGCTATTATGAATGAAAACTCTAAGTCAGGGAATTATTATTATTAGCACCCCGTCTTACTACCCGTTCGGGTTATACACACGTGTAATGGTAGGGTGATTGTGAGATGAAATGGAGGACCTACAGTTTAACGTGGGACCCGAACCACGCTGGAGGCTTGGCATTCCACACATTTACAAATTGTGATTAATAAACGTTTTGTCAGATGTGAAGGAAGGGTTTGGCAATCAGATAAATCTGTGCCGGGGCCTCCAGCACAGAAGTTCGACACCTTACCCCTAGACTGCCAGGTCACCTCGGGACCAAACTAAGCCGTCAGTTCATTTTTAATTTTAACCTTTTAAATTTGATTTAAACACTAGGCTCATTTAGTTTATTTTAACGATGAATGGTGGTCAGGGTTCAAATCTCAAATGGGTAAACACAGGGTGTATATTTCTAAATGGTTTCCCTTTGTTCCTCTACAAAAATGTGGGTACATTACCTCTGTTTTAGATATTTCTCATTATTAGCACACTAGTGTAATTAATAAAAAATAAAAATATTAATTACACTAAGTGTGCTATATACAGATATACCAAACTAATAGTTTAAGTATTTAATGTATTTAAAGCATTAGCTATACACAATGTCAAATATGAGTATTTAATTAATTAAGGTTATAGCCTCATCTACATATTATTTAAATTATAAAATGACATCTGGACACGGGAATTGAGCTTGGGACCTACAAACTATGTTTCGATAGTTATTATAAAACTAATTCGTTATGTCTGAACAAAAGGAAGAAAATACATTCAAAAAAACATTTGATGAGAAAGGACATAAAGAGATATGATGAATAAGGAGCAGAAAAGGGGAAGGTGGAATATTGATGTAAATATCCTGTGTACAAATGCACATATTGTTAGTGTCCATCTGGACATGTCTGTAACCTGAACCTAGCTAATACAATAGCGGCTCACAAATTATGTTACGGGATGCCACTGTAAGCTGTTGGTCCAATTTTTTTTTTTCTTTTTTTTTAGCGCTGCGTATCGTACTACCTGTTCAGGCTATACACCTTTGAAATAATTACTCTAATATTAAATCTAGGACAGACACAAAATCCATCCCCCGGCCGTCAATTCATCACTGTGAAAGGGTAAACCCACATTCCAACAATGATACATTTCTCAACCATGCCAGGGATCGAGCCCGGGCCCCTAGCTCAGTAGGTGGACGCAATGCCGACGGACCTAAGCTTCATAATTTTCTAACATGATCATTTTTTTCTTCTAAGTTTTATCCACAAACAAATTTATAGATTTTTTTTGGGAAAAAGGGCTTTTTTGGTGGGTTTTTTTTAGTGCACAGCATAGATTTTCTCGCTAGTGAAAATAAAAGAGAGATGTTTACTTAAAACTTGTAATATATTTGAAAGGAAATAATAGACATTGATACACATTCTATCAAAGAGCATAAACGAAATAATACACTGTTAGAGAAAAGAGGAACATCATACCCACAGAGCATTACAGTAATTTCCAAATTTAATTGGAAAATGATATATTTGCTTATAAGCCTGATAGCTTAGGCTTATTGCAATTAGCCCATACAGCCTTAGGCTATTAAGGAAATGCACCTTTGTTCACTCAATCAGTCTAGTTGATTCCAGGCTTAGTGAAATACACCTAAGATAGTTAAACGGACGTACAATTATTCCCGATGGTATGCCGTGAGAATTCAAACAAAACAAACAAATTAAAATTGTAAAAAATGGACTAATAAATATATTACAACCCAGTCTAATAGAAGTGATCTATAGATTTCTGGCACACAAATGCATAAAGACATCCCAGAAAAATATGTAACTATTCGTGAAGCTGAGAGTAAGGAATCAAATTTTGGGGGGCAGGGATATATATGCCAGTAGCAAGTGTATAGTNTCAAAATGTCACAGCAGTAGAAATAAATAAGTGTTATGTGTAAAGTGTGAATTGACAATGGTAAATGTCACAATATACTTGTAAACACATGTATGTGAGTGAACTTGGCAGTACCTACATTTGCAAGCAAACGTTCTCAAAACGGAAGATAATAAAATCCAAGTTTTGCTATTGCATCACAGACAACCATCTGCATGTGGTTCTGCAACTCTACAGTAGCCCCATGGCTTCTTTGGTGATGACTGACAGCTCACAATTGACAGTCAACATTTAGGTATATACCTAAATTTTGACTGTAAGAAGTGACAGCTGCTAAACACATGTTTTTGAAGATCATTTGGTTCGGCGTAGAGATACATAATTTGAACTGGTAACTTTTCAAAGCTGTCAGTCAGCACCAAAGAAGCCATGGGGCTCATGTGTGTATCCAAACTTACTACAAGTATCAACACACTCTAGCTTAAAAAGAAAGCTAAGAAATCTTACTAAATTGGTGAGTTTGTGTATATAATGTGTATGATCAAGTAAACGTATTCATCCTTCGTTTTGGGCATAATATATTTTTTTGTTTTTGTTGGGAAAACGCCATTATATCAAGATTCTTTTAAAATACTTTCCTCGTCAATATATTATACTCCTGTAAAACTGAACTGTGACATTAATGAATTAGAAATTTCCCTTTTAGACAATCGCCTTACATATTGTAGACGTTGATTTTAGCAGAGTCTGAATATAAAGATTCACATAATTCTTTACCATTTTAATAGACAAGTTAAGAATAAATTTGACAACGTAATTAAAAGTTAAAACTTAAGTTAATGTCTTACCATTTTTAATATTGCTTTTTTCAATAATCTGTTAGAAAAACAAGCACGGTTTGGTATTTTTATTCAACACGAATTACATTAGGCAGAAGAACTCAACAGAAACAATCAACTGACTGGTTTATGCCAACACTAGAAATTAAAAAGTAACTAAGAGACTAAAAGGAGATATCACTGGGCGTAAAAAGCACCAACGATCATTAATCAGGTTTAAATAATATTTACCACGTAGTCGTATTTAAATCCTGGCATGCATATATATAATGTGTAATTCAATTTTGTTCAATATGTCACTATAAAACTTCGAAAATAAGGATATTCATTAAAATCACAGTTAAATTACAATCATATTGCTATGAAAATGTACTAGCATTAAATTAGTTGAAATTGTTCACCTATACATGGATCCTAATATCTATTGCCGTTTCATTATTCCACCTAAGTACTTATTTAATTAATGTGAATATTATTAAAATAAAATATTGAGCATTTATTTATGGAAATCTGCCTCTATCGCTTGAGAAATGGCATACTAATCACGGCGGTTCAATTAATTATATTTTCAAGAACTAAGTTTAAATGGATTGTACTATTTTTTTAATTTATCGTAACCTTTAGTACAGAGAAAGTATTGTGATCTTAAAAAAAATTGTATTTGAGGTTTTCATGGACGTCGACGTTTCCTTACCCCCTAAGCCTGAAAAATTGGTTTTCACAATGCCGTCAGTCTTTATATCGGCCTTACTCGAAACTATTTGACTGATTAGGCTAAAACTAACCAATCTGGGTCCATCTATAAATTAGCCAAAGGAATTCTCAGAATAACATATCACACCCTAAAATTAAGGGTAGTTTAATTAGGGTGAAAATAATAATAAAACCTCTGTTTAATCGAAATCGGCTCTAACTATTTTGATCAAAATTATTATTTAGGCACTGTTAAACATTACAAACAAAATGCCGCGTCTCATCTTCCCGGGATCAACGATATGTTACATTTTTCTCAATATTGTTCTATAACAGTGTTTCATTTACAGTTTGCTTGTAATGTGATAGGTTGCTCTTTTTACTTTCTCGCTATCTTAAAGGTACAGAAAGTATTGTGATCGTCAATCGAATTCGAGATTTTGATGAATTTCGACGTTTCATGACCCCTTACCCCTCGAATCTGAAAAAATTGTTTTTGAATTTCCACCTGTCTGTCTATCTGTACCTCGGACTAGAGCCTAAACTATTTTACCGATCGAGTTAAAATTTGGTATCTAGGGTTTTCATAGGGTTCCCCCTAGAGGTTTTTGGAATTGAATATCTAAGCCTAAAATGAAAGTTACCGGTAGAATGGGGTGACTTCGGACACTTTTTAGTGTGACATGACCATTAATCTAAACAGTATGAAAAAACAATTATCCAAGCAAGATACGACCTTTACTGATGGGTAAAAAGAGAAAAATCTAATTTCTCAACATAAGCACTAACAATTTTTATTAAATTTCATTTATAAGCCTTGATCAATATTATAAACAAAATGTCTACTCTAAGTTTTCCGGCAAAATGACTTTAAGGGTTCTGGTTTGATCTCATCTCTTATCACATCTCTGATACTATTTGAGATATTAAATTACTTTGTACTTGTAAATAACTGTTGAATAAAGTCGTCTATGTTGTCCCTGTCTTGTCTCCCAGTGGTGTGGAATGGTCCTTCCACAGTATGTCTCTCCAGTACTTCCAACCCCGACTCCATTCCCCTCACAATTCCCCCAGGAGGTCCCCGGAGTCACCGTGCTCCGCCCTTCGGGGTGGGGTAGTATGACTCTGGTTCTTCCTGGGTATATGATGATTATTTACCCCCCCTCTTTTGTTTCTCACACCCTGTGCGGCAAAAATTACCCACAGGGTGTAGTTTATTTTATTTTCACCCCGGGGATACGTAAGATCTATCTACGTATTCCCGGCGGTGGCTCTGTAATACTCTTTCCCCGACCGGCGCCGGCGGCTCCTCCGACCGGCTCCAAGCCTCCCGCAAACTGCTTATTTTTTTTATATTTTTTTCCCCCACGTTTCTTGTTTACTCCCTCTGTTTCCACTCTTTGTACCTCACCTTTGTACTTTTGTATGTTTTTAAGGTCCTGGCGACCATACATGAGCTATGGGGTGGGTTTTTGTTAAATTTTCCCACCCCTAACCCACTGAACGTCAAATTCAGCCCGCCAGGGCGTCAATGTTGTCCTCTGTGAAGTTTTGTTATCTGTTTCTATGTCGTGTCCGTTAACGAGAGCCCCTCGGGGCTGGTGTCAACTGTCCGTCCTATATGTTTCTAAGTGTTTTATTCATGTTTTATCTGTATATGTTTAAATTTAAGGAAATAAAGCCATTCAAACAAACAAACAATAAATTACTTATCGTTGCAAATATGTAGGTTTATTTATAATACCCATATTCTATTTGAAACATATATATATATATAAACTTTTTGAACACTAAAGGTCAAGTATTGTGACCATAAAAGAAAATCTAGCCTCATATATTGATGGATTTCGACGTTTCATGACCCACCGAACACTAAAAAGTGATTTTTCCAAGGCCGTCTGTGTGTCTGTTTAATCCTGGAATTAAGAGTAGTTTAATAAAAGGAGAAAAAAGAAAAAAAAACAATTTTCTCAAAATAGGCTTTAACGATTTCGATTAAAATTCGTATCTATGCGTTGATTAAGATAATAAATAAAATTGATATTTTCATATTCCTATAAAAATGACTTCTAGGGTATTTTATAGAGGCGAAAATTTTCTTATCTTCGCAACTACTTGAGATACTAAATAATTTATTATCGCAAAATTGTAGTACTATTAAAACTAAAAGACTTTTATATGAAATGTATCTTTATAAAACCAATAGTTTCTGAGATATTGGCAAATATATTGATACAATTTTGTGAGCTTTAGTTGTATAGAGGTACTACTAAGTTTTAACACAATAATTCTTTAATGCCATATAGTAAGTAAATTAATAAGTCTCTCAAAAAGTGTATGTTCTTTTTTCTTTAACCTCTTATGGGAAATGTTTGTACAGCAATGATCTACCTCTTTCATTTTAGACTCAGTAGTATTTTTTTTATTGGGCAACATTTACTAATGAGGAATTTAATAGCAATGCGATGACATGAAGATGCGCAACGCCTAATAAAATTAACAGGAAATCTAAATTTTAATACGATGTGTTGACCCTTGTGGACCCAATATCGATCTTTTTTATTGGTCCAAACATACAAATGAGGACATTAATTCTTTAAAAATAAAATTATAAATTTAAAACAGAGATTACAGAAATTTTTTACGTATGTATGATGCCATTTTTTCTTGTGTTTGCTAATGTATATTATTCGTTTCATTATATTACAAGTTTTGAGTAAATATCTCCATTTTTAAACAATAGAGCGAGAAAGCCCGTGCGGAGTTCCGTACCATTTATTTCATTATGTTTCTGCAATAATCAATGGTGTAGTTAGGGTGAGGCAGATGGAGAATGTGCCCTGGGAGCCAAATTCATTAGAAATATTAGCAACAATATAAGTTTAATTTTTTTAACTATAAAAGTCTATTCTATTTTAATTATTTTTTTAACCAGTACTATACCGAGTAACCAGTTTGAGTACGATAATATAAGAAATCATCCAAATTTTAAATAACAGTTTTCAAGAGCATAATTTTGTATTTGCCCTGGGCACCACCAATACCCATCAACCCTCGCTACGCCTCTGCCAACAAAGTATATTATTTTAAGAGTTTTAAGTAGGGTAGGGTGGGGCTGATGTAGCATGGGGTACATTGTAACATTTTGAATTTCGCGAATTATGACGAAATCAGGAACGAAACCCCTAGCGGTAGCGATGTTGACATGACCCGCCAGTAGCCATTGTGAAGCTGAATGGTACGTGTGCAGCGCATTTGGTTTTAAACCATGTCTTTGTTTTCAGGTAAGCAAAGAAAATATATATTGTGTTGTTGACTATTCCTTAAGTTAATATTATATTGTTTAAAGTGTTACACATTGGTGTTATTAACATTTACTAAGTATGTTACAAATACCTGGAATTTTGATCTAACCATTACTAGGCCCTACTAGTCCGGGAAGGATGTAGAGAAAAGCAAGGCAATTGTGCATTTTAATATTTAAAAAAAAAAGCACAATTTTTCTGTCACGTGTACTACATACCCCTACGTTGATTATAATAACGGGAGCCACCTCGGCTCTCACCCGGTTCACCAATGGTGGTCATTTTTTTTAAATGGCACCTACTAAGAGTATGAAACATGGCATACAAAACCTCCTTTCCCGCTAAATCAAAACTGAGAAACTCAAATATAATATCGAAAATCATGTACAATGAAAAAAAAGTTGACTCCTTTATGCATTAATGCGAGTTGCATTTCTCTAATGGGAAGGTTTTAGATAGAAAACAGCTGAATGGAGGTGCCAGATGAGAACGAAACACTTTAAATTCCTTTAATTACAACATTAATGTAAACTCCAAAGTACATATTGCAAAATTAGAAATTATGATAAGATATAAGAACGTGATTTTATTAATTTGCCATCTAAGAATTACCACAGCCATCACACTTGCATAGGTTTGTGCACATGAGCTGCTCTGAACGGCATGTACACCTGTTCAAACAACCTTTCTGAAAGCCACACTTGATTATAACCCTACAACCTTAGCTAGCTCGTGGCTGAGTTATCCACTTTGGATCCCAAATATTGTTTCGCCGTGTCCAGCTGAACTGTGAAGGATCAGGAAGCAACTGAATCCTATTCAAGGCTTGATACCATACATGCTCAACCTGGTAGGCAGCAGGCAGAATATGCTGGTGTAGAGCATCCTTACTAGTTGGTATGTACTCAATCTCATTGGATTGTTAGTGAACAAACTCATTCTAGCTTTGTTAACATCAAATTCACCACTGCATCCGAAATAAAACAAATTGGGGTAGAAATGATTAAACAAAAAAATGGGTCTGGATTCTGTTGTTGAGTTCATATCTAACCTGTCATATAGGAGGACTGTGAAACGCTTAATGGCAGGGAGCACTGAATTCACATCTTCAACGGATGGTGTTTTGCTCAACGTACAGAAAGCTGATGTTACTTCTTCGTTACCCATCCACGTCAACCACGCAGTCTTCTTGCCCCTCTCATTGAATTTAGAGGTTGTGGAGTGAAGAGCCAGAATACCTTCCCATTTATCTGCTCTTAGTTGTTTGACGTTAGCATAAACATTAAACAATCTGTTCGTGTTACGTTACTAGCCCAAAGAAACCCATAGTCTTTTGCACTTGATCCTTTAATCCAACATTTAAAGCCAGAAAAACACCGTCTGTATCCACAGTCTTTCCCATTATGTGATCACAGATTTGCTGGACACCATTGGAAACGTGGAGGAAGATTCTAGTATCTGCTTCTTCATGCTTACAGGATGAAAAATAATTGGAATAAATGTTACCTTCGCTCAAAGCATTCTTTTCTTGTGTAACTACTACATTATCAAGAAAATGTTAATTGGTTACAACTTCAGCAATGAGATTAAACAGTTCTTTCTTGTTTTCATTCACCGTCAAAAATGCTCTCCAATCACGTAGTACGTTTTTATACCTTTCAACTTTCCGGGGAAATTCTTTTCTTCTCTTTTTCATGCAGTGGCGTGTCGTTAAGTGTTGCCCAGGTAAGCAGCATTAGTTAAAACTGTATCCGTGAATTTTTCGCACCCTTCAGTGGGCGAAAATTTATCACAGGTACAGTTTTAACAAGGACTGCTTCTCTCTCAACACTCCTCGACACGCCACTGTTTTCATGTTTCCTGGTTTAAGACTATCTTCAATATAAATATTGAATATGACATCTATACGACGAATTTCATAAACATATAGTTTCCTAATATAATCTACACACCTAAGGGCATAATCACAATAAGTTCTGACTGGATCTGGATATAAGAAGTGCACAACAGGTGGTTAATCAATTACGATAACTGTTAAAACTGTATGCAGAAGTTGAGGTTTATCATCTTAGGAGACCTTCTTCAGCTTGTCTAGAAGGTCTGACTTGGCCCCTGTAAGCATTTCACCCGTTATTGCGGATAGAGATGGTGGTGGTGATGAATTTTCGAAGCTAAAAAAAGATTATGAGTCATCGTCACGTCTTTGACTTGCGATATAAATTCTTGAAAATAACGTTTTAAAGATTCTGTTGTTTATCATTTGACTTATGCTTAGCAGTTTACTGGTTATAACTGGAAACCTGTTTTTATTGACGATTTCTGTAAGTAAAACTGATCGAGATACAAGCCAGCTTTTCATGAATTTATAGCTTTGCTCTTTGCCCAGTCTTTCTAAGCTCTTCATGGCAGCTACGGCATCAGTATTCAAAATTATTCTTGTGTCTAAAACAAACAACTCCTCACCTGTATCAGCAAAAGGGTTTCCCATTGACTCCATAAACTCTACCCTCGACGTTACATGAGTAAGGAAACGATTTAGTTTGTTGGGTGTGTCTTCATGGTGACAAGCTTCAACATCCAGTTTGCTACTGACATAAGCTTTGAATTCACACACAAGTTGAGCCATTGTAGGTCCAAATACCATCCATCTCAGCAAACCTGAAGGATTTTCAGTCAAACCAATGGCCCCTCCATCCTCTTCAACTATGGCGTTATTGTGTTCGTGACTTTCATCCAGGGGCATCCTAAAAAATGGACATCCAGATGTTCCACTACTGACAACATTCACCTGAACAAGTGCGGATGTCCATACACTTCCTTCAATAAGATTTCTGAGGGACTTCAGCAATGCCACCTTTATGTGAAGGCCACCTAACATAACTACAACTTCATCCTCACCATACTCATTTGGCCAAGTTCACTGAATATCTTTCATTAACTTAAAGAGTGGTTGATCATAGGCTATGACGGTAACCTGTCCTCGGTTGACAATAGCAATAGCTTTCCTCACAACATCAATGACATGCCTCATCATGGCCATGGATTTTGAATCATCGGGTAAGAGTGAGAGCGATGCTGTTTTATACCTTATACTAGCCACAATGTTATCTGTCAAATATATCTTAGAAGAATGACATGCAGTCCAAGACATGTAGAGTTCCTTTGGATTTGCTGAAGTGTTAGTGATAATCCTGCTAATATGAGCACACCATTCTGTTTCTTTCAAACCTGAGTCAGACTTCACATGTTCAGCAGGTAAATTAATGAAGGTTTGTCCGTTTGTCCGGTACCAAGGCTAATTTTTTCAAGCCAACAATAGGAGGAATACTTGTGTAGGTAGTGGGCAATGCATTAACTTTCTTCCCTGTATTAATCACTTGCAACACTTCCTGGTTCCTACCAAGATTATTTATGGTATGATGTTGGAATAGCATGGCACAAACAACATAACCCAATTTATCTCACTCATCTGGGGCCTCAGAGGACTTGTCACTAGCTTCAATGTTATGCTCATGTTGCTGGGTTGTTATGGCTCTATTATTTACATAAATATACCTAAAAAAAAGAGAAAAAAATAAAACATGAATATTTGAAATAAAATTATGATAGGCTGCAAATAGAAGTGTAATACATGATAATCCTGCAATAATAAATTACAAAACACAACAATATATACAAGGCCGTAGTCAGGGNCAAGGCCGTAGCCAGAGGGCTTTTGGGAGGTTCAAACCCCACGGAATTTTATGAAAAAAATATATATGGCTTTATTTATTGTTCAAACAATATCAAAATTAAGATACAAATACAAATTAGGAGGTTGTGTCACCATAAAAAGCACTTCAGAAAGCTTTTAGATGTGTTAAATATTTAGAAATTTTCCTAGCTTTCGGCCTTTGGGGGGTTATTTTACCATAAAAAAAACACTTCACTGAGATTCAAAAAGTGTTTAATACTTAGAAATTGTCCAAGCCTTCGGCAGCCATGGGGTTATTTTACCATGAAAAAAACCTACTTCAGAGCGCGTGTAGAACTGTTTTCAAATTAGAATTTTTTCTAGCATCCAGCAATTGGGGGGTGTGCCCACCATTACACTTAAGACAGAGTCATCGTGAATAGGTTTTTTTCCATCGAATGATAAAAACTTGTCGACCTCAATGGTCTTGTGATAAAGTGTTAGCCTCAAGACTCGATGTTTATGGATTCAGACCCAGCCGGGGTCGACGGATTTTTCTTGAGTGATACAAATTGGTAGCACAACTTTCTTCGGAGAGGAAGTAAAGCCGTTGGTCTCATGTCAATTGTGGCATGTAAAATAACCGTGGAAGGTGTGTGAAAATACCTTTCCGGCAAAATTGGTAGGCCCTTTTACTCTCGCTCATAGAAATTCATTGTAGTAGGCAACGGATAACAACTTCACTTCCTGAATTCCCCAAGTACATGAGATTTCTACCAGATGGGGTAGGCGGCACTAACCATCCAAAGGGCTGAGTACATGCTCATCATTCTCCAGGAGGTAATTGTGCTGGATATTGTTTCGTAGCTTACTTCTTTTTTTTAATTGGTGACATTTGAGTGATGGTTGCGAAAAGAGCTGAATTATTAATTAAGTTTCAAAAGCTAAATCAGGTGTCCCGTGAAACAAAATTTTAGCGGGAACAGCTGACTTCTGGAAGGCCCAGTGACAAACATTTTGGGGCCTGATACACTAATGGCTTAGGACCTATTTCCTCAGATAAGTACAGAGCTGCAATTAAGAAAATAATAAAAACTCAAAAGTCATTTTTATTATTATAAACATTATGAATCGTGTAGCGATTTGATTCACCATAATTATATCAGCAGTAAAATACAAACACGAATAACACACTTCACATTGCAAATTTATAAGATTTTTATTACTTTCACAGCAAAAAGATCTTTTAAAATCTCGTTTGAAATCATTTTTGGAATTTAGAATACGGTGTCAAATTGTAAACCCTATGTTTATTGTTATTGATATTATTACCACCGTTATCATTATGCATCTCATGACCCGCTGCAGGTAACCCTTAGTTTAGCCACCAACTGATATTCTTATTAATCCTCTATAATATTTAGACACCCAATGAATTTCTTATTAATCTAATATGATGTTAAGGTATTAATAGCCCAGGATTATTAGCAAATAACCCGGACAAAATTCGGAGAAAGCTGAAAATTTCAATATCGGCTCAGAATTACATGCCTCAAAAATCCCTTAAATTACAGGCTTTTTTTTTTAGAAGAACCCAAAATTCATAAATATCCAAATATTATTTTAAAGCGGGATAAAATTATAAAAACCCTGAAAATTTCAGGATCGATGCTTAACAACATATCAAAAATCCCCAAAAGTCCAAGGCTTGGCTTTTATGGCAGAAGACTCCAAAGTTCAAAAGTCCATTAGTACCAATACATTAGTTTAAGGCGAAGAAAATTTCTAAGAACGCAGAAAATGTCATGATTTACTCAGAAATATATGCTTTACAACACAAAAGTCCCTTAAAGTCCGAGGCTTGGATTATTTGGTACAAGACCCCAAAGCTCAAAAATTCCTTAAGTACCGTATTTATAAATTATTTTAAGGCGGGAAAAAAATTATTGGAACGCTGAAAATTTCAGGATCGACTCAGAATCACATGCTTTACAGCATATCAAAAGTCCCCTAAGGTCATGACAGAAACAAGCTCCTGTTAAGACAACAATACGAATAATTCGAAATTTTGCAATTTTCTTTAAAATATATTATATAAATTTAGATTGAATAAACTTACATGTAAAATTTGCCTCAGTTTAATAATATATTTACCTTTCCAATAAGCTGCCAGCCCCAGTCCGTTGGTGTGAGCAGATTATCTAATCACTGTTGCACCTGCAGATACACTCTGAGTGAGTGTTGATGGGCAGCAGCACTGGAGGTGGAAGCACGGAGATGTCGAAAGTAGCAGTGACAGACTGACGAACTACAGTTTGGACATATATTTTATAACGCAGCTCGTCTAGGGAGGTGCAGTTTTCTTTTTTGTACACAGACAAAAGAAACATTTTTCTCTCTGAAGCTACTTCACCAGGAGTTGCAGAAGGATCATTAGGAATTAGCATTTTCCTGGACAGCTCTTTATCATTTTGGAGGAGGTCAAACACCAATTTATTTCCTTTTCTGAAAAGTGCAAATGTTGTATCACAACTCGTCATTGCATGAGTAAAGAGGAAAGTGCTTTATTACAGGACCTAGAGTTTCTTGGAGCTCTACGATTTTGTGAATTTTATCAGGTTTGCCAGCTTTTCCAGGAATGAGTAGAGAGAGAGAGCTTACTGCTTGAGAGTGCACGCACAGCTATCATGTTAAAGATATCTGTATCAGTTGTTATAACTGTTACATGTTTCCCAGCTGATAGCTCAATGGCTGTCAAAACAATAAGACACTCTGCATCTCCACTTGCTAACTGGACCAATATGCCACAATTCCATTGAATGGGTGTTATAAGTTTGATAAAACGTGATTTGTTTTTGCAATTTGCTAGAAACTCTTCCTTAAAGAATGTGGCAACCATGTCAAGATCTATTGCTAAATCTACTGAGGTTTTCTTGCTGCTCCGGCGCCTCCGCTTCTCCGCTTTAGTGTTCGGTAGACCCTCATACCCGTCAAACACTACTGTTGATCAACACTTAAAACATTTCATCAAATAAGATGAATATGTCATGCAAATAATCCTGTAAGTCACTGATCTCGGGCAAATAATGATATTAAGGTGTCCAACATCTACAACAAACACTGTGTATTTTGGTTCATTTTATTTGCAAGGAGAAACAGATTCTAAGACTTCGGCGAAGGCTAAGTTCCTTGTCTTCCTCATCGATATTTCTTCAAACAAAGACATAGGTCTAGGTGCTAGTTCATATGAAAAGAACTGAATTAACTCAGGTCCAGATGGGAATACACACACAATACAATTAAATAGTTGTTGTTGATTTATTTTGCACACTTGAGAGATTCACATGATATCTCCTGCATATACAGGATATCATTTCTCGTAAAGAGGATGGAGGTCATGAATTTGTTAAGAGTTAGAAGCGGATGGGGTTTAGGAGGACTTAAGGGACTTTTTATATGTTGTAAAGCATATAATTCTCGGTCAATTCTGAAATTTTCTGCGTTCTTATAATTTTTCCCACTTTAAAATAATGTTTAAGTATTTATGGATCTTTTTTTAACTTTGGGCTCTTCTGCCATAAAAGCCAAGTCTCGGACTTTAGGAACTTTTGATATGTTGCTAAGCATATAATTTTGAGTAGGTCATTAAATTTTTAGAGATCTTGTAATTTTTGCCTGCTTTAAAATAATTTTTAGGTATTTATATACTTTTTGAACTTTGGGGTCTTCTAAAAAAAAAGCCAAGCCTCGAACTTTAGGGGACTTTTGATATGTTGTAAGGTATGTAATTCTGAGTTGATCCTGAAATTTTCAGCTTTCTCTGAATTTTGTTTGAGTTCACCTGTTTTTTTTTTCGTCAATATTCCTGGACTATAAGTAACATTCTGATTAATCTATTTTGATATTTATACTCCAGAGATTACTGCAAAAGTTTAACTATAACCAAATGATATTTTCAAAGTCTTCTTTGTGGTTAGTTTGTTAATTCAGATAATTTCATAGCTCGGTGGTTCTTGCTATCTTGGAACAAAGTTATCTGAACGGAAGTGGGCATCAGACCTTCAACTCAACTTTTGTTGCTTTAATGAACACTTGCAGTGAGTGCAGAATGTCTGAATAGGGTACGTGAAGACCAGTAAATAATGGTTGAGAAGTAAAAATTGAGATTATTGACGAAGTTATCATTTCCTTCAGAGCATTGTCGACAGATTCTAATCAGGGGTAATTTACCTACCGGCCGAACATTCCAAGAGCCACCACATTCATCCTAATTACGAACAGTACGTAATTATTTCTATTGATATCTAACCTGGCATTTCAAACAATTATCTGCTCTATGGAAACATTTGCCAGGTATAACAATATTCCCTTAAGTTGTGTACAAACACCAAATATTATTCAGAAACAAACTATAATGTTTGTAAACATTTTATATCATGAATAAATACTAGTATCATGTATAATATAATATAATATAATATAATAGTTGTGCTGTCATTGTTATGTTAATGAACACCCACAACAGTGTATTTGTTGTCTGTTGAGTTTGTAGTAGGACACAAGAATCAAGGTCGTGGAAAACTAATTTTTGTATTGTGAGGAGGTTTTTTTTTTAAGAAGCTGGAGGAAAATAAACAAACCCCCCTTAATACGTGTGCTTCTTTTTGTTCCCAGGATGGCGACTCTAAGATCATTGATGGTGATGTTGATGGTGAGCCGGGTGGTGAGTTCTGTCCCGACTAAAGAACCTAAAGTTGGCAATATCCAAGAAGTGTTCCAAGCTCTCTCCTCAGAAGGTAAACTAACAGTCTCAAGTCGTACGTTAGTCATCATATGAACATTTTAAATATGTCCAAATATCATAAACAATCGATATAGGGTCTTCGGAAACTCATAGCACAAACTGCACATGTAACTTTTTTGAACCTAAAGTAAAACAAAATTCCTATTCACTTACATCTAGAAACCTATGCTAATACCATTAAATGCTGTTTAGAGTTTTGTTATATAGCACCGCGATAACAAAGATGTTCAAGTATGCGTGTGCAACAAGTTGCATAGGAGTTAGGCGCATGGCATAATGGCAAGCACGTGTGTGATGTAGGGCTGTTACTAATGACTCTCAGAACGTATTCGCATTTCTAGATGGACCGGTATGTTGTTCACTATTAACTGTGGTATGTTCCACTGCCGGGCTCCAAAATGGCGAGGTGTGTAGTGCCACGTGCCTAGCTACTATGCAACCTGTTGTACATGCATGCTTGCAAAACTTTGCTCTCCCGGCACTGTACTCAGAAACTTTGGACACAATTTAATGGTATTAGTATAGCTTTTCAGATGTTATTATTATTAGCACCGCGTCTTACTACCCGTTCGGGTTATACGCACTTACTCTAATGTGTAATGGTAGGGTGATTGTGAGATGAAACGAAGGACCTACAGTTTAACGTAGAATCCGAACCACGGTGGAGGCCTGGCATTCCTCACATTCACAAGATGTCTTGTCAGAGGTGAAGGAGGGGTTTGGTAATCAGATAAATTTGTGCCGGGACCGAGGATTGAACCCCGGCCGCCAGCACAGAAGTCTGACACCTTACCCCTAGACCGCCAGGTCACCCTTTCCGGATGTACACGTATAAAGTTTTTGTTTTACTTTTGGTTCAAAAAGCTATTTATGTGGCTTAGGCTAGTTTAAGAACACCCTGTATATGTATATATATATATATATATATATATATGTGTGTGTGTGTGTGTGTGTGTGTGTGTGTGACAAGTATTTTTTGGCTCTAAGTTCAAAGTTTACAGGACGATGTTTTACTAGAGTTGTGTTTACAGAACAGCAGTATTTCATCAGATATCAGCTGGCCCGAGCACTGAGTACAAAGTTTACAGGCAGGAATACTACAGGCTTCACCGTACCTGAAGACGTTAAGAAGAAACTGAAGGTAACACACCGTCCTAACAACTGTGCTTTATCCGTGTTCTAGCTATGTTCTTTTTGTATTATATATGTGTAATGCCTGTTATATCTCTGTTCTGCCTGTGTTATATATATGTAATATCATGCACCCTGTACTGTGTGGACAGGAAGTGGACGAATATGTTCCTGACAAGTTCGCCTCTAGTCTGTTACTGTTCGTCTCCAATAAGTTCAGTCTGACGCAACAGGACATCCGCACCTTAGTGTCTCGGGGAATTGTGTGCACCAGAACACAGCGATGTATCAACTCTTCAGACGTCTCTATCAACTGTTGCTACTTCTAGACAGAGCAATTCTCCATCGGGAACCGTGTCCACTAGAAGAGTTGGATTAGAACAGTGGAGCATTTAAGGTGCGGCAGAAGGGAGCGCGAGTAGTTTCACAGTTTTTATAGCATTACATTCTTTTGGCCAGAATAGATAAAATATTTCTCCAGTAGCAACATAGAATTTAGTTTTTTGCATACACTAATATCAACAGATATTGAATGTATGTCAAGGGTGTCTTGGAATTTTGTCAAAACTTTTTCTCTTCATTTAAAAAGTTTTGACAAAATTCCAGAACACCCTTGACAGATATTCAAGATCTGTTGATATTATTGTATGCAAAAAACTAAACTCTATGTTGCTACTGAAGAAATATTTTATTTATTTTGGCCAAAAAATTTATATTCTATAAAAACTGTAAAAATACTTGCGCTCCCTTCTGCCGCACCTTAAGAGGAACATATTGAGGTTTAGCAGTAATTGTAAGGAACTAGACCTACAGTAGAATGTTTGGTTGATAAGCTCTCAAATAGATTCACCTCTACAAGTTAATATTCACTGATTGCTAAATTCAACATGAACAATGTTCCAACTTGTATATTATCCTTGGAACATACAACATGAACAATGTTCCATTTGGTATATTATCCTTGCAACATATAACATGAACAATGTTCCATCTTGTGTATTATCCTTGCAACATACAACATTAACAATGTTCCATCTTGTATATTATTCTTGCAACATACACCATGAACAATGTTTCATCTTGTATATTAGCTTTGCTACATACAACATTAACAATGTTCCATTTGGTATATTATCCTTGCAACATATAACATGAACAATATTCCATCTTGTATATTATCCTTGCAACATACAACATGAACAATGTTCCATCTTGTATAGTATTCTTGGAACATACAACATGAACAATGTTCCATTTGGTATATTATCCTTGCAACATATAACATGAACAATGTTCCATCTTGTATATTATTCCTGCAACATACAACATGAACAATATTCCATCTTGTATATTATCCTTGCAAAATACAACATTAACAATGTTCCATCTTGTATATTAGATTTGCTACATACAACATTAACAATGTTCCATTTGGATTATTATCCTTGCAACATACAACATGAACAATGTTCCATCTTGTATATTAGCTTTGCTACATACAACATGAACAATGTTCCATCTTGTATATTATTCTTGAAACATACACCATGAACAATGTTTCATCTTGTATATTAGCTTTGCTACATACAACATTAACAATGTTCCATCTTGTATATTATTCTTGAAACATACAACATTAACAATGTTCTATCTGGTATATTAGATTTGCTACATACAACATTAACAATGTTCCATTTGGTATATTATCCTTGCACCATACAACATTAACAATGTTCCATCTTGTATATTATTCTTGCAACATACAACATGAACAATGTTCCATCTTGTATATTATCCTTGAAACATACAACATGAACAATGTTCCATCTTGTATATTAGCTTTGCTACATACAACATTAACAATGTTCTATCTGGTATATTAGCTTTGCTACATACAACATTAACAATGTTCTATCTTGTATATTATTCTTGAAACATACAACATGAACAATGTTCCATCTTGTATATTATCCTTTCAACATACAACATGAACAATGTTCCATCTTGTATATATTATTCTTGCAACACACAACATGAACAATCTTCCATCTTGTATATTAACCTTTCAACATACAACATGAACAATGTTCCATTTGGTATATTATCCTTTCAACATACAACATGAACAATGTTCCATCTTGTATATTATCATTTCAACATACAACATGAACAATGTTCCATCTTGTATATATTATTCTTGCAACATACAACATGAACAATGTTCCATCTGGTATATTATCCTTTCAACATACAACATGAACAATGTTCCATCTTGTATATATTATCCTTGCAACATACAACATGAACAATGTTCCATCTTGTATATTATCCTTTCAACATACAACATGAACAATGTTCCATTTGGTATATTATCCTTTCAACATACAACATGAACAATGTTCCATATTGTATATATTATCCTTGCAACATACAACATGAACAATGTTCCATCTTGTATATATTATCCTTGCAATATACAACATAAACAATGTTCCATATTTTATACTATTATATTTATTCTCTTAAAAATGTTGAGGCTAATCCTTAATTAGTTGTAATTCCTATTCATAAAAAATGGCACGGCAGCATCGTGCATACTGTGTACTATAGTTTGTAAAAAAAGTTCAAAACCACTCATGTGAAAACATCCTTAAATAAATTGCCATCAAACCGAAAACAGGTATTCAATGTTATATTATCATATAAAACCCAAACAATAATTTTGAACCAGATTGTTATAGACCTTTTCAATCATTTTCAAATTTTCATAAGCCAGTAATTAGTAAAATACTTCCAACTTAAGAGGTAGCAATAAGATCCCGAACTAGCTTGGAGCCTGGAGGTATCACCATATAATATCTAAACGTCAATTTTAAAAGCAATACAGCAGACGGTTACAACTCTAGCCAAGGTGCATACAGAAAGAGGAAGTCTGAATTGAATTCAACGCCCCTCCCCCTTTTTTTCCGAGGTACTGTACATAAAAAGCTAAAATAAATAACTTCGAGGTAGAAAATAATCACTGTTACAATACTTTCTCCATATGAAAAAGTGCAAAATGACTTTAGTAAACCCCGCTTTTTCACCAATTACTACCGGAATACTTTTGCAAATAGTAACTACGTTTCTTACTTGGTGAATTATAATCTATTTTGCGAGACGGGTTGCATCTAAACTTAACGCAGACCTGTCAGCAGAATTCCCAGGTACCTGATTTATGTTTTACAACTCCTGGTTTTCACATTTGATTTTCAATAGCTCTTCATTTTTTGAAATTCCCCACAGTTTTCGACTTCTCATTGTTGATCTCCATGCCATATCTTCTCCTTATATCCACCAACTGGTCCATCATTTCCTGCAATTCTTCTTTATGTTTGGCCAGCAGTGCTAGATCATATGCTTGGTTTACTGTGTTGATGACGCGTAACAAGAGGCTTCAACATTTTAGAGTTCGCGAGGCGCGGTCAAAGTATACCAAATAAGTCCGTTTGCACACCATAAACAAACAAATTAAGTACTAAATAGCTGTGTTGACGTTGCCGCAACATGCATTGGCTAAGAAAGAGCACGTGGTAATCTTGACTTAAGGTGAAAGTTTTCCCTTGGACAACTTTTACATTAATTGAAAGTAAAGTTAACTGCTTCCATTTAAAAACACGAGGAGAATCTTTTAGTTACGTAAGATCTCCTCACCACGAGCGCAATTGAGCTGATAATGTGTTTCAAGCTGCAGCTGGTGGAGAAAAACGTAGCCATCTTCAACGCAGAACAATTTAGCAGAGAAAATATATTATGGCCAGAATTGTGGGGCACAAGATGTAATGATTATAGAAATCAAACAAAGACAACTGAAGTCTGGTTGTAAATTTGCCGCATCTTTTTATATTCATGTCTCTTTTCTGGAGGAAACAGTTTACAATATTATAACTACTATACTTATTAAAAAATATTATACGGATATCCTGAAATAATTTAGAAGTTAACTTTAAGTTCAAGAAATAATGTTTAAAAATAACCGTTTTCCATCCTTGAAATTATTATAAGGTACATCCCCAACTTTCTAATTATTTATTTACCACTGTATCTTATATCCTGTTCAGGCTCTAAGAATATATGAGGTAACGGATGAGGAAGTGCGCATTGTAAAGGTAATCTAACTGCATTTGCTTGGAAGGAGAGTGAGAAACAATTAGTGGAAAACCACCCTAAGTATACCCAACCTGGGATTCGAACCCCGATCTCCCAGTCTTTAGCATGCCAGTCTGACATTAAAGAGACGCCTTAGACCGTTTAGCCACTGAAGCGGGTCATCCCTCAAATACTTATGATAAATGTATAGTAAATAAAAAGTGTATGTCCATATTAAAACTATTTGGTATTCTTTTAATATCACTAAAAATTACCGATCATGGTTATTTTACTCACACTCGAGTAATATTTAAAAGTCCTCTGTATATTTGTGAGATTAGGCTCAAAGATTGACTTTTAATGACGATGCACCTGATCGACTGGAAACTGCCGTAAGATCGACCGGTTGCCGACACCGGACCGTTCCAGTGAGATGGACTCGAGAATCAAACGAGATCTTGTCCTGTGGTACATCTCGAAACATTTCCAGTTATACAATACAAGACTTGAATCTCGACACCTTGAGGGGGCCAATTAACCACTCACTGTCCTAGATTACATGGACTGCTGGCTGATCACTGCCCCACTTTAAATCAAGTACATGCTTGATATTATGAACCAGAGGACTGCTGGCTGATCACTGCCCCACTTTACATCAAGTACGTGCTTGATATTCTGAACCAGAGGACTGCTAGGTAATCACTGCCTAACTATCCATCAAGTACGTGCTTGATATTCCGAAACAGAGGACTGCTAGGTGATCACTGCCTAACTATCCATCAAGTACGTGCTTGATATTCTGAACTAGAGGACTGCTAGGTGATCACTGCCTAACTATCCATCAAGTACGTGCTTGATATTCTGAACCAGAGGACTGCTAGGTGATCACTGCCTAACTATCCATCAAGTACGTGCTTGATATTCTGAAACAGATGACTGCTAGGTGATCTCTGCCCCACTTTACATCAAGTACGTGCTTGATATTCTGAACCAGAGGACTGCTACGTGATCACTGCCTAACTATCCATCAAGTACGTGCTTGATATTCCGAACCAGAGGACTGATAGGTGATCACTGCCTAACTATCCATCAAGTACGTGCTTGATATTCTGAACTAGTAGGACTGCTAGGTGATCACTGCCTAACTATCCATCAAGTACGTGCTTGATATTCTGAACCAGAGGACTGCTAGGTGATCACTGCCTCACTATCCATCAAGTACGTACTTGAAATACTGAAATAATATCAAACGTAATATGGGTTTGGGATCGGGAGACGGTTGTAAGGTTGTAATGCTAAATTCTATTTTAATTTATTTACAACCAATTTATTGAATGTTTCGATTATTCTTCCAGGAAAAGTTCCTCTTTCTCTCCCTTATCGCCTGTTTAGTATTATATATATATATATATATATATTTGTTAACTACCAACAAGACTCGAAATAAACCGTTTAGATAAATGAGGTTTTGGATAAAGTCAAAGTAGAATAATACATCACGGAGAACATACTATTTTATTAAGCTATTTATTATATATATATATATCATGTTATAGACAAAAATATTTTTTTTAGACAATGGACAAAACAGTCTAACATTATGTCCCTTTTATGTATTCAAACGGTTACGTGTCAAAGCGGACCAACTGATGGGCACAGAGGTTTTCAGATGGTAGGTAATGTTTACAAGAGGAACGAATGTAGACATGGAGATATTTGAATCAAGTTGCACAAGATACATTTGTAGGCAACAGTTTTCCACGTTTATTTCCAAGCCATATCTGAACCACTAACATGTTCAATATATGGAAGTGAATCTCAACCAAGACCTTGTGTATGAGAGGTACTTACACACTCACATATATTTTGTAAAAAGTTCTTTGATACAACAAATATGATGTCACTTTGACGAAACATCAAATACCTTTTATAAAATAATATATTTTACAATTTTTTTCCAAATATTTACATTATAAGAGCATGAACGCATAAAATGGCGAAATCCGAAAGTTTAACCAATATACGCAAAGCAATTAAAATGTAATTATACTTTATGAGTACACGCTCCACACTTGAGATATAGTTTCTTTTAACCAATAAAGCAGCTTTGGTGATCAGATTTTTTTTTAAAGTTTCGTTGTCCATTCGTAATTTTTTTTAAATGATTGGCTTCCATTTATGTAATCACATTGTACTAACTTTGAAGAAAATGCGTTGTAATGTAACAACAAAGATTGGGTCAACTCTTTTATCATATATTTTATAAAATAAATCTTTTAATTTAATAAAAGAACTGTAACATTGTAATACAGATCTTTAGAAACTATTTTTTTTAAACTGTTTGTCAACTTTATGAGGTTAAGTTGGTTGTACTCAAAGGTTTACCGCACCAGGGCCAGCGCGCAGTTAGTCCGTTCTGTCACGTTCCCCTCCCTTGTATTTAGGCCTCTTGGGTCCCCCATGACCAGTGTCATGTGACGCCACAGAATCAAAGATTGGTCCTCAGGCGGAGTACTTGGAACTGGTTACAAACAGAATCCGAACCACCATTCAACCTGATCAAAGATATCAGGTTAATCTGAAACGAATCTTATAATCTACAACAATCGCATTTAATAGCGTGGTATTAGAAAGTAAAAATAGAAGAAGAAAAAAACAGTTTGAAACATAAATGTCCGCTCGTTCCCTTCATGAATTTATATAACTAATAATAGAACACTCTCTAATATTACAGTTGGTAATCCAGGGCCCGGATTTTGATGACATGTCATTTTTTTTAACATCAGAAACAATAATTCTCATAAAACAAATTTCATGGTGTCGTCCCGCAAACTAGCCATGCCGTCCGAGCGGCCGCCGGATGTTGGTTAAGATATTACCAACTTCCGTGTATAGAGGATGTCATGTGTTCAGCACATCAACACCCC
>CABEEJ010006029.1:26244-43812 GCA_901482245.1 Timema douglasi | reverse complement strand
ACCCCCACCCCCAACTAGATGAAAGCTATAAGGGAGGAAGATATTTTCAAGGATCATAGAAGGGAGATTATCCACCAAAGTACCAATATCAGTGAACCAGCCTCTCTACCAGTGAAGCCACTACCAACAGAGGTTTAGGTTTAGATCTAGGGAAGTGAGATGAAAGTAGATAGCCCTCATAGTGTACAAGTGTTGAAGGTCAGTTATTTATCTTATTGATTCAATTTAAATGATAATAAAAAAATAAAAAACATAAGTCGGCTATTTATTTATTTTATTAAATTTAATTTCAATGATTAAATAAAACAAAAAATACAAGTAACTTCTTTCCTTTATTATTAGATTTTAATTTATATATATTTATGTAATGCCATCGATATTAATCCAACTATTATGAAAAAAGTCAAATCCGAGCCACTTGATAAATACTTTGTTCTTACTTTGACGGATTAATTTTTCCACTTGATAAATATCCAGATGAGATGTTTAGTGTATATAGTGATAGTAGAAGGCACCCTATGCGTCTGAGACGATCAATTAACTCGTTAACATCATAACAGTAAGTATTGTTGATAGGTTTACCACCCTTGACTTTCATGCTATCGAATGTCAAACCTAGCCTATCACGAATCTCAAATAATGATGCGATGATATGTTTGTACTTATGATCTTTACTTGAATTTATTTTACAAATGGAATATTTTTTTGCAAATGGACGTATGTGATATAAGTAGAACCTTTTAGTCTTGCAAATCACCTTCACTGTAATGTACAGGATACGTTTTGAAGAGTAGTTCAGAGAATCCTAGGGTGGTTTGGAAAGCGAGATCTTTATCGTGAATGGAACCATCATGCATGAAAAAAAAACTTCCGAATCACCTAATATCAATTTTCCGTCATCGCGACAAATACCAAATGTGGATTCAGCTTGTCTGCTAGGAGTGTTTGTATAACTGGACGTGAGCTGTGTTAGAAGTTTTTCGAATTTATTGAGTTTAGAAGAAGAGAGTTTTCGGGTTTTTTCCCTATAGATATGCCAACTTGTTTAGAGGCTAGGTGATTGGTTTTAAATTTTTCTTTAGAAGATTGTTTGATTCATGTCACTCTTTTTACGAATAGCTTCACTGACTTGAATGATATACTTGGTTACTTCCTCCTTCTTCATTATGAAAATGATGAAATTGATTGAATTTAATTATATTTTATGGTGTAGAGTCGAAGGTGAAACCTATCTCGACATGTAATTTAAGAATTTACTCGTCATTTTTCTTTTTATCGTATATAATCCTCATACGAGTGGTTGGCAAATCGTTCACTGTCATACTGACAAACATCGTTAATGCCTCCTTTCTTTATTGAGAGCATTAATATGCTAGTTACCCTGGTGATCATCTTAATAATATACTTAGCGCTTACTGCATGAGTAATCTGGCTTAATGGCTTGTACGGGATTAATCATATTTTCTTATATGTGTATCGTAATTAACCAACAGAGTTGACGTGAACATTATTCCCACTACCACTATCGACTCCTTAACGAAGGAGAGACTGACCAAAATTTGATAAGTTCGACATTATAGAACGTCTACAACTGATGGCTTGCCTTAACTGCTCGAATATGATAAATTGAACTAAACCTTGCCTATACCGTCCCTCAGTCAAATCATCGTCTTTACCGATGACGAGGAAACTGTATTTATCTCACCAACACAAGTAACACATTTTTAAATTCTTGGAACATCATATTCGTGTTCATGTGATTGTCATAAACGCGTATTAAGTTTGAATCATTAATTTTGAAAAAACAAGGAAGTTTGCGTTATCTCTCAATAGCTACCTATACGCGAATACGTTTGAGATAGATAAAAAGAATCTACAACTTTATGATGACCCATACCAAAATAGGCTTGGATGTTGTTCTGTTTATCGCATGCCGCATCGTCGACTATGAAAATGGAGATAGGAAGTAATTCAATTCTCCGTAAATGTAAAATAGTCTAACCATTCAATAATATATAGAAGATGAGACAATCTGACGTATTAAGGTTGATACAAAGATTTTGAATGATTATAGACATTTTCAAAATGAAGCTCGTTGGGTTCTTCGAATAGACTTATTATAACGATTGTCTTGCTACAATTCGATGGCTTGCAAATTATGCTGCGTAGGGTATTGGGAAAAAGTGGACCGTGGCTTTGACGTTGTAACTTCTTGAGATTTTCATTATTCCTCACCAAAAATTTATTAACCCGTTTCGCAACTTATATAATACGGCTCTAAGACATATAAATACAAATTAACGCACATTAAGTTATATCAAGCGGACAGGGAAGGTATTAATGAACAAACTCATCTATAATTTACCTTTAAAACTTCATCTGCCAAAGTATCAGTACTGCGGGCCGAATACCAAATTTATAACATATTTACAATTGGGTGATCCTGGCATAAACTGATTGGATAAGGCTTGTAAAAAGTATGATACAGTCTACTCTGAATATAAAAACCTCACTTATAGATACAACGCAGATAAAGTTCTTGCAGAAATATCGCGGCAGCGAACAAAATCTGACAATAGTGGATTTGGGCCGTAAGAAAAATCATAAAAGCTAAAATTAAGTTGGACATGGATGTTGGTAGTTAAAAAAAATTCAAAGCGAGTTAAAATGCTATTAAGATTATAGCCACTTCAGTTAGACGACTCGTGAAGAGGAAGAGAAGAGTTATTAAAACGCCAAAAATAGGAGGACTTTTACATATCATGCCAATACTCGCAGGTCTATCATAAAGAGCTATAAATGCCTCTAAAGTCCACGAAAAAAAAAATCTTAGTGTCATAACAAAAGAATTGAAACTATTTCCATGGGCAAAAATTCAAAGAAGAGTCGATTTTTAAAATCACAACTAATAAACTAATTTCGATGCTACCAAGACGTGCTCTGACAGATGTGCAATTATGAAGATACGCCCATTGACTTAACACATACAATTTTAGAGGAGTGTTTAAGTGCAATAATTTACCTTCTCTCCAAAAATTGAACCAACTGGCTATCGCAAATCTAAACGATAAGCTTGGTAATGGTAGTCTTTGAGTCGCATATACAAAACGGGGAAAATACATGCTCTATTTTGACAGTTTTGGTGATTTGATACCTCCACTTGAGTTTTTTCTTGATCTAAATGGTAGCAGTTTTATCAGATATAATCATAAAAGTTTCCAAACGTTAGATAGTGATATTTGTGGACACTTATCTTAGTGGTTTTTAATTAATGGATATAAAGAGTAATCAAACACATTACTCTTTCAATCATGTCTTTAACGTTAACACTGATGGGTAATAGCTCTGATTTGAGCAAAAACTATCTACCTTACATCGTGTTGGAGGGTAAATAAAATTGGACGCTCGGTCTTATCGAATTCAAAACGCTCCACTCCACTCCAAACATCAATACAAAATCTACCGTTTTGAAAGAGTTTATGAAGTGCCTGTCGGAGCATATGAACTCGATGATTTGGAGTTACCTGAAACTAATTTTAGAGGGAATATAAATTTCAATTATTGGAAACCTAAACACGTTACGGTATCATATAACTTGTATGAAAGAGATAGTTTTTATCTACGAGAACACGTTCGCCCCTCTAGTTGGCGTTGAACAGAAGCAGCTTGAGGCTAACAAGGTGAACATTTCTACTAATCAGGTTGATATACCAAGAGTGAACGTCATCAGAATCAACTTTATCCTCATCAAAGGAGCGTACATCAACGGTGAAATTACAAATACAATTCACGAATTATTTTCCCGAACATATAATCAGGCTATAAGGTTATGGAGGTGCCTAGGAACGTCATTTACCCGATTTACAGGCCGATGAGCACGCGAATACAGTAGTTGAAAAAATTACCGTGTGGCTGACGGATAAGAACGAGGAACTTAACATACTCCGCTTGAATTTAAAACGTAGGTATCTGATAGGCTTATTATAGGCCTACAGCAGGAATAAAACACCACTGTTCACGAAACTAACCTACACTAAGAAAAGGTTGATGATGGTGTTTTAACACCTACAAATAAACATTTTCTTCAATCCTTGGAATACACTTTGAAACGATATAGCGCGAATATTAAATACAGTAATAAGGTGACGTTTGACGATGCTTTAACGAGTGTTGAATATCATAACCACCTATCCTTCTCGAACAGTTTGTTCTACAATATCATTGAAATGCGGGTACCTATTAAACAATCTGACATCTACACCCTCCTACACAAAAGTTTGTTGCTATCCGAGGAAGGCTGCTACTTAGAGCTAACAACGCGATCGGAAGCACATCACAGATAGTGAACAACGGTATTTTATATTTATTTGATCATATAATCTATGAGCTTAAGACCACGTTCATACAGAGGGCAACTGATGACGTAAACGCAACGGTAACTTTAGTTGCTCAATAGAAAGTTGATAGTCTCCGATGACTGGTTTACAAGGTTGTTTATACCAAAGAAACGCAAGTTTATGATTAATTTTAGGTATGTTATCATCATCAGAGGACGCTGTTGTAGCATACGAAGTGAGGAAAAGGCTGCGAAGACGTTTACAAGGACGTTATAGTGTTCACCCCTTCATTATTATAAATGTGAATCATAATCAGTGGCGTTCTGTACAAGATTTAGAAAATTATCCAGGCAAATTCTTCGAATGAGTAAAAGTACTCACCTGCTAATTATTTTAATCCTGCTGCTACCTCGTGCCAAGCTTTCTCAGTTGAATTCTTACTAAAGTACCCTTTTTAATTGTGATCATACAACTTTTTGATCAAAATAGTTACTCTTTATATAGGTATGTATTTTAGACCAAATTGTTCAAATAGGTATATTTAACAAAATTTAAATTTTCAAAAATAAATTATTTTTAAACTGCCCTAAAACTATTTGTTATTTGTAAAAATAAAAACGTATTCTTATTTATTATGAAAAACCATTCAAAGATTCCCATTTTTTGATTACATTTTAAGGTCAATTTCACAAAAATTCAAATTTTCTTTGTATTGTCGTAAGTAAACTAACTATCCATTGAAATCTTGCAAACAGTGTTATTTGTTATGTCAAACACTCCCAATACACCCATTTGTAGCCAAATCGTTAGAGCCATTTGTATAATATTTCAAGTTTTTGTGATGAGCATAGCGACAATAGATGAGAAAAAGTTGTTATTAAATTCCAGGACACCCTAAACAGGACGGTAATCAAGAACTGTTTAGGTCACCACGTGAAGAAAATTAAACTCTTATGTTTTTAATGTAGAAATATTTTATTTATTTTGGCCAGAAAAATGTTTTGCTATAAATTAAAAAAAAAAAAACACCTTAATTTTACACTCCCCACACTCCCAGGAGCTAAGAAAGAACATTTTAAGGCTCTCTTGAAACAGTTTTAAGCTGTATTAAAACATGATAATTAAGGTTATAACTTATGTAACTGTCAGATACTGTTCTTCATATCTGAATGTGACTGTAGTGAAGGCGGGGTGTGTTTCTCAGGAATGTGTCCAGTTTTGCACCCAACCGGAACTGCTCGTCGTCCTGCCGTTCGTAGAGGCTCTGGAGGACAACGAGGTGTTGATGGCGGAGAACCTGTTGCAGGTGGCCAGGATAGTGGACCCTCACAACAGGGCCACGTTCGAGCCCATACAGAAACCTTCCTTGGTAGGTCAATCACTCCTTAAAACCATCAGAACCCTCAACCCTATCTGAGTATCAATTCTACAACACCTTCCTATACGCAGTGCATTCATATCATTGCCGAGACAAGAAAGTTCTACCTGAGATCCAATACTACAAACATGTGAAAGAAATGTTTTAGTACCACTTCTTACTACCTTTTCAGGTTATACACATATGCACTAATTACTCTAATGAGTTGGGGATGAGGGTGGTAGAATTTATGGGAATTGTACCCGTATTAGAGTGGAGAACTATTTAGGTAAAACACCTTTTAGTACACCCAACCAGGATTTGAACCCCAATCTCCCTGTCATAGGCAGTCTAGTCTATTGCAAGAGTGACGTCTTAGACCACGGGGCCACCAAAGCAGGTAACATTTCTATTGATAAAACGATAATTAGCTCGTGTTTATTGCGTCTAAAAATTTTCTCCAGTTTTATTTTATGTGCAACGTGTCTTACTACACGTTCGGACTATCCACATATACACACTAATGGGATTAGTTAGACAGAACTATAAGTAAATGTATCCACATTTGCATGGAGGGAAAATGAGAAACCATCAAGGAAAAAACCTCAGTAAACTAGGATGGGATTCGAACCCCAATCTCCCCGTCACCGATATTCCAATATATTTATAGATTTTAAACCATGCGACCACCGAAGTCCAATTTTATTAGAAAATATAGGAATTGAAAGCAGTATAACAGTTTTACCATATTTCCAAAAATACAACAAAGCTGAAAAATAATCGGTTTAAAAAAAACTACACGGCTATATATATTTTAGTGACAAATACAGGAAACTGTATTTAGATGCTATTTCTGGTTTCAGCGTAATCGTATACGTGATATCCCAGTCAATTATCCGCGCGATGCTCCTGCGAACTCTACACGCTGTTGCAGTAAACCTTTTCAATTGAAATATGATTGAAGGTATCCGTGTGCTGCATGGACCCGGAAAACTACATGAGACTTCCTTTGAGCCAGTTCGAGGAAGACAACGTTCTGAGAGAGCTGAACAAAGTCCTTCTGGCATTCAGGCAGCAGCACCAGCAACTAGTACCTCCTGTCCCGGCCACAAGACGGCTGTCTCCCATTGGAGAGTCCTTCAGCTCCACTCCGACCGAGCATGAAGCCAACAAGGTAAGCAAAACAAGGCAACTTTCGCCTTTCAACAAGTTAGGTTTTTAATAACGCAGCTTTTACCTTTCAACAAGCAAACTTTTGCCTTTCAACACGCCAATTTTTGCCTTTCAACACGCCAATTTTCGCCTTTCAGCACGGCAACTTTCATCTTTCAACAAGGCAACTTTCACCTTTCAGCATGGCAACTTTTTCCTTTCAACAAGGCAACTTTCACCTTTCAGAAAGGCAACTTTTGCCTTTTATTACGTCAACTTTGACCTTTTAACAAGGCAAGTTCCTTCTTTTAACAAGTTAGGTTTTAAATAAGGCAGCTTTTACCTTTCAACAAGGCAACTTTCACCTTTCAACACGTCAACTTTCGCTTTTCGTCACGGCAGCTTTCGCCTTTGAACATTGGGTGTTTTTGGAAACTATTTAGAGTATATTTTTATGGTAACTATGAACATTTTGTCATGTTTAAGATATATATATTACACATTTCACAATACTTTTCTTCTTCTACATAAAATGTATACAAATATGTATAATTCATATAATATACGGTATTTCAGCTTTAAGCCTCAGGCAGTAACTTTAATTTAACATTTGGGATAGAAACAAAGAATGACCCTACGTTAGATTCTACAGAAGAGATCAATTTGTAGGCCTACTCTGTGTATCCGTTTTCTTCCTGTCTTCCAATTATAAGAAGAACAAGGTTTAGATGTATAGTTAGTTAGTTTGTAAGTTAGGTGCTGATATAATTTTTGTATTTAGTAAAATCATGTTTAATACCCTAATCATATTTAAACGTGTATACAAACAAACAATAATTCAAATTTTAAGAATTTTGTGTTTGCCCTTTTGTAAATTTTGTATTTAAAGATAAGCATGATTTTGTTCAAATATTATGAAATGGTGGTTCATGGTAACTTATAATTTCTCTGTCAGTTTTAAAGACACTAGAAACGCAGTTTAGTATTCATCCGCCTAGCAAATAATCAGTGTTACTTTGATTAGTAGTGTCATTTTAGATCACTCGTCAAACCGACAGGCGGATGGATATGGGTATATTTTTAATTATGCGCCAACAGATGGAACAGGGACAAAGTAGTGAGGCTATACCATCGTTTCTCAAACCAGTTGCAGTCAAGACCTATTTGAATATTTAGAGAAACAAAAACCAAAATGGTGAAATTTATATATTAATTTTTTTTTCTAACACTAATTTTGTACAAGTTGTGAAATACTAAAAATAATAAAAGTTGTATAAATGCCAATAACATATTAATTTTATAATATTTTGGTTTTATTTTTTGATGACATAAATGAAGAGTGGAAAATCTAAAGGACCTAAACGCCAAAAACATGTTTAAGAGTTGATGAAGAAAAACTTTTAAACTTTTGTAAAATGACACAGAACATTATCGAGTGAACTTTAGACTAGGCTACAATCGTATATACTGTATTAATGGCATGATTTAAAATGGTAGATGGAGGAAAAAATCACACATATATATACATATAGGTAATTCAGAAAAGAATTAAGTCCAGGTTGTCATTTCCCATCCAAAAAAGCTATGTTTATGAACCAGTGTCATAATCAAACCTGCTGAAAATGTAAAAATATTGTTTTTCAGGCTATTTATTATTGATTCAACCTCCTATGCATGTTAAAAGCCATCGCTACAAGATATCACTAGTAAAATAATCATCATAACACATAAAAAATAGTATTTATGTAATAGCTATACAAAAATTCTGATTTGGAAACACAGAGACAGGAAACAAAATCGGTACATTGACCATCAAAACTGTGTTCAGTGTTCACCCTTACTTAGCCATGTATTCATAGGACTTTTTATAATTTGGATGCACGAACGAAATGAGATTGCGCAAGTCCTTCTTACTTTATGATAAAGGTACTGCATCATACAATCCATCTAACGTCATTGCAGCAATCTTTTCTAAAGTTATACCCTTGTTGAATACAAAATGAGAGTCAAAATCAATGAACTCATTGCAATTTTCTCTCACTTGAAACTCCAAGTTTGCTCTTTTCAATGCGCAGCCATGAAGCTTTGGATATTTGCAGTCTGTTGGTGTTTATGGTGGCTGCAGCTGCTGCTTCAAAATCAACAAACCTGTTTTACATACGCATAACAACGAATGGTCCTGTAGGTCAAGCTTCTTGGATGACCTTTTCAACATGGCCTATTACCTGGCCTTCTTTAACTACTCTCCCTCCACCTCTTTTCTATAAGAGTAAAATCACGGTCAGCAGCAGCAAAGCTGTGTCCAACCCTTAAAAATCTGTTCAAATATACCAATAGCAATCAAGTACATATACAAAAACATAATTTTGTTTTGTATCTGCCCACAGCAGAGTATCAGAGTTATCACTCCACAAACACAACCTTTTCTTATTAGTCAACCCCTTACTATTAAGAGCATGGAGAACACAAGACGCCATCTGATTTCCTCCAGGAGAAGATTGGTCTTCGTGCCACACACACTTTTGTAAGTCAATGTTGATTGTGCATGTGTTACTATTAGGTAACGTGTTAGCCACAGCATCATTCCTCATTTCAACAAAAGTTTTCTCTGTCTTACGATGCTGTATCCTTTGTGTTATTGGGATCCTGGAGAGTCTCTTTACAGTCATGACTACACTTACACTGCACAGGAAACAAAGCCAGAAAACCAAACCCATAATAATACCTAACTCAATACTACTAAAGAGCGTGATTTTCTTGTTTTGGGTTTATAAATACGATAGCATCGCGTCTTACTACCCGTTTGGGTTATACGTTTAAGTACTAATTACGCTAATGGGTTAGGAATTAAGAAGGTTGAATTTAGAGGAAGTGAACCCACATTTTTGTGGAAGGAGAGTGTAAAACCGTTTAGGAAAAAACACTCCCAGTTCACCCGATCGAGATTAGAACCTCGATCTCCCCGTCTTCGGTCGTCTAGCTCAACTCAGCGCGTTGGCTAACTACGCCACCGAGGTGTGTTTTTAGGCATATAGTTTTGTCTTTGGTACTTAATTTTAAAAATAATGTGATTCAGTAGAAACATACATATTATGTCTTTTAATTTTACACGTAGGAAAAAGAGGGGCAAAATAAAAATATTCAAACATTAAAATCATTTTTAAAAAGAATTATTTTAATTGCAAAAAAAAAAAAGAGGTAATTTTATTAAAATTTTGATTTATTATTCTGTTTATATACATTGTTATAAGGCTTAACATAAGCATGTTTCTATTGAATCACGTCCAAAATTAATCCAAAACTACAAAAAAACAACTTAAACTTACCTCAGCATTAGCTGGTATTTGTTTCCTTTTTCCGGTCATGTATGCTTGCCCACTGAGCCGCTTACTATGTAGTTCCTTTTTAAAAGAACATTTATTACTGTCCAAAAGCAGCACTATTCTCATCCATCATCAAAACAATCACTAAACTATACCAAAAACAATACACAGCCATACATACACACGTGTTTATGGAACTTGTTGATTGTTTCTAATTGCCGTAGGGCACACAGCTTCGTTAGGATTTCCAATAGTCCAGCACATGGACCCAACGCCATAACTTGACGTTAGCCACAACTACCCTGGATGGGCTAGGAACTTGGCTCCTTTAGCACTGCATTGGCGCTGGTACATAGCTCTTTCAAGTGTATAAATCTCAATTTTTCAAAAAATGGCACTTAGCTCCTTTAGCTTTTCTACTCTTCAAATATTAATAATTATAAATATTATACTGCATAGAATATAACAATTGAAATATAATACAAAATATTTAATTGTTGGTGGGGAGGGATAGTTTGACTTTTTTTCACAAAGTTGATTCAGGCTAAGTTATATTTTTGTAAGATACAGACAAAGCTTATATTCAATTTCCAGTCGGTTTCTTTGCTTAGGTTCGATTATGTACAGTTTATAGAAACTGCGTAGTCTTTCTTACTGTCTAACTTTCCAAAAACAGAATATTATTATTTTATTAGAATTGATTATAACTTCAACTCGTCGTAAGAGGTGTACAATTTGTTTCAAATATATAGCCATGATGTGCCTCACCTGAAACTTCATAACACCTATTAGGGCCGGTCTTATGACTCCTGGATAAATATTAATCTGCCAGATAAAATATATTTATCCATCACATTTTTATCGGGAGGTTTAAGCACCTGATAGCTTTTATCTGGAAGATAAAGTGATTGTTGCCATAGTGACGCGTTGTTTTTTAATAAGGTTTCGCCTATAAGAATATGTTTTTAGATTAAAATTGAAACCACCTTCTGTTCCCAAGAAATGAAAGCGAGGCATTTACTAGAGAATAACAAAATATTTATTGGCTATAGAAGATATAGTTAAAAAACAACAACAAAATATAAACATAAGAATATTGATTATGTGTAAGGTCGGTGGTTTAGAAATTGAACATTATGTACCATTACACTCTAAGATTGACGTTTTTGGCAGAAGCCGGAAAACACGATACCTCGTGAATATGAAGGTAGATTAGATTGCACAAAGTCGGTGACCTTAACATTAACATAACTTTCCATGAACAGCAAAATAGACTAGAAGTTTCGAAGTCAGAAACTTTGGTATTTATATAATATTTCAAGAATAACAATAATAGACTAGAAAGTTCAAATTAAGAGACTTTAATATTTATATAATATTTCATGAATAACCAAATGGAATAGAACGCTCAAAGTCAGAGACTTAAATATTAATTTAATGTTTCATGAATAGCAATAATAGACTATAAAGTTCAAAGTCAAAGGCTTTAATATTTATATAATTTTCAAGAATAGCAATAATAGAATAGAACGCTCAAAACCATAGACTTTAATATTAATATAATGTTTCATGAATAACAATAATAGACTTATGCCATAAAAGAATGAAGCTTACAAGATTACCCCAAGCCAAGCGAATGGATATCGAACAAGGACATTAGGAGAATATCTTGCAACTAATACAAATTCCGCACGCATTATAAAGTAAATACAACAGCATCGAATATAAGTGCTCCGTCTATCAATGAATTCCCACTAAATTTAGTCATAAATAAATCACAAATTAGTGGCATTCAGCATCCTTCTGGACTTCTTAAGGCAACGAAGGCAATTAATATTACATTAACAATGTCAACATATAACATGCGCTACTCTCACGAAAAATAGAGACAAAATGCGCACTCAAAGTTAAAGTCCCAAAAATAAGTTCCTCAAGTAAGTTAAAAATAATGAGAACGAGGATACCATATAATCCCATAGACACCAAAAAGAAACCCATCCCAGATATGACAATTATAAATATTAAGTCCGAATCAATAATTTAGAATGAAATCCCACATGTTAAACCGAAAATAATTTTGATAAATAAAATTAAGTCACAGCCTAAGTTGTCCCCCTCACCTCAGCCTATGGTGCAATGAGTGTTATACTATCAAAGTATCCCATTATATAGTGAAAACGGACAGCCATGTTCCCAGAGAGCGGGGAGGATAGGAGGGAGAAAGGAGGGGACGGAGCGGGGACTCTGCCGGTCATCCATAGAACCAAAAACGTTGAGAATTGCCCTGGCGGAGGAAGCAGCAACTAACACGCGCCGAACACCCTTCATTTTTTTCTCTTGGGTGGGGCTAAGCGCTAGCTATATATAGGTCTAGTTGACGGAAAAGAGGTGGGAGATTTTCATATTAAAATACAACACCACGATGTGAACACATGCTAACAGCATCACTCTCTTGTTAGCAGCTGCTAAAACTTGGCACGACATCAAGTCACGTAGGTCGGACACCTGGTGAGTTGACCGTTTAAGATTCTGATTAGCCCATTTGTCGGCCGGCAGAAACAATCAGTGCATTTCTAGATCCGCCTATTGAAATATATTGTTGCTACATCCCTCACAGCTTGTTAATAGCTCCTTTCATTATAGACATTGGAGTGAACAGGTTGGTTATGGAACTCGTGCTAAGCCAGGTGATACAATGAGTGAGTAAAACACATGTTTTAGACATAGTAAGTTTTGTAAATATATTGAATTCCAGGATATATATGAGTATTGGATTATTTGGGGCGGGTATAACTAATGTAGCATTAGATAGTATTGCTAATGTTACACAATGCCCCACTACAGCGCGTGAAAAAAAAAGTTTCATCTGAATTCCCGGGTCAGTTTACGCTCTGCAGCTCGATGGAAACGGTTTCTGACCATGCAATCGATTGAAGGTTACTATAAACGCTCGCACTTGGCCCAATGTATTTTAGTTTCGCATGAAATCGATTGCATGAAACCAATTTCCTCTAAGTTTCCTAGTATCAAGGCAGCCTAAAAATAAAAATAGGAAAATGTAGTTAGGAACTACGGTTGCTACAAAGAAACAGATTAACACATTTAAATTTACTTAACTTCATCAGAGATGATGGTCTTGTTGACTACAAAAACCACTTGAGAATGTCTGATGAGAGCCTAAAATATTTGCTACAAAAAGTAGATCCATTCACATTAAAACAAGATACTGTGATGCAGAATATGTCGATATAAAACCGGACTCAGCTCGTCTGACATCAAGCCCGGCTTGTGACACTCCACCCACATATGAGTTTAGGTAATTAGAAACCCAGCCAGACTCGCAAATGTACGTGGATGGGCCGCTTGAAGACAATCGAAGTCAATGATGCGTCTGATTACTAAAGCCAAGGGAAAAGGTACAGTGGCGTGTTCCCTTCGAAGATTTTGAATTATATATGTCCTCGCTTCAATAAAATACATATTTTTTAAATTCAAAATATACAATTCTAATTTATTTTCAATCAAATAAATTCAACATTAGCCTATTCTATTGTCTACAAACATTTTCGACAGTGACCTAATTTTCCCCAATCTCCCGCCTGAGAATAAAAAGTGCGGGTGCCATTGGATCTGAGTTTTATGCCTGGCACAGCCACCAATTATTTCGTTGAAGAAGTCGGTGTTTCCTCTTTTTAAGTCCTAAATTCATGGCCTAGAGACTGTGTTATAAATTTAAGAGTGTTTTAATTTTACTTGGGATATTCAACATGCACCTTTAAACAGATATCATCACATGACTTACAA
Source organism: Timema douglasi (assembly GCA_901482245.1). Taxonomy (NCBI): domain Eukaryota; kingdom Metazoa; phylum Arthropoda; class Insecta; order Phasmatodea; family Timematidae; genus Timema; species Timema douglasi. The sequence goes on along the minus strand of CABEEJ010006029.1, from coordinate 29,839 downwards.
ACTAACTGAATTATATTACACTCACCTAGTCCAGGCGTGTTCGAGTTCCACCACGAAATCCGATTTAATCCCCTTTTAGATAAAGGTAACTTAATTCTATGATCGAGTTCCTCCTCTTGGTTGGCTGAGGGGGGGAGAGGGATCTAATTACTTCACTTTGGCGGTGGGGAGGTGGAAAGGGGGGGGCTTGAGGTCCTTCACGACACCTGCAGGAATGGATTATAAATATAGTTGGTTAATTTCTACAAAAACGTATAGTTCTTACCCAACATAACTTAACCTAACCTTTCATGCGTTAACAAATGTCGTTCTTATTTAATTTTGTAACAAAGTTGGCTAATTTTTACAAATACTTATGGTTCTTACCCAACATAACTTAACCTAATCTTTCACGCGTTAATGAATTTGTTCTTAATTAATTTTGTAATTTACTGTGCGAAGCTCCTCCCCTTGAGTTGTCGTGAAGGAACTTGACACCTCCGTCCCCTAAATCACTCGGAGAACTTATAATCCCTTCCTTGAGGTGTCGTGGAGGAACTCAACCATCATTATCGGACTAATTAGCTCCGTGGAGAAACTCGACATACCCGCCTAGTCCCCCAGCCGATAATAATTCATTAATGTGAAATAAAAAGGCCCAATTTCACAAATGATTAAAAAAAGTCTGTGTACTCTTCAGGAAGATGTTCATACTCAGCTGAAGGCTTCCCCGCCTCCTGCCCCTCAGAGGGATCTGCTACGGCCCCCGAGCCCTGGCAGGAGGGGTAGGTTCATTGTGCTGGGGTCCTCGGGGGAGTGCTTGCCGGTGAACAGGACCACCTTGGTGGGTCGAGGGCCCCCCTTTCTCGCCCACTCGGAGTCTGGATCTGGCTCCGACGAGTTCCACAGTGCCAAGAGCAGCCTTGACAACGATGAAGGTCAGTTTTCGAAGCCTTTGCCGTTTTTAGAGCTTTTGTCTACGGGTCTGAAATTTAATGAGCACCACTGACCGAAAACTTATTTCTTTGAAACCAAGTTTGTTGGCTGAAATACAAGTTATTGAATTATTTATACAGCCTTGACGTGAATTTTAAAAGTTTTCCCTGGTTTTTACTACCCGTCCGCACACTTATTAACATTAATGGGGAAGGTACGAGAAAGGTAGGGTTTTAAAGAAATGTACTCGCATTTGAGTAGGGAAAAAGCAGTAATTGTAATAATATTATTAAAACCACTCTTACTGAGCCCATTCGGGGTTCTAACCCTAACCTCCCCGCCTGTAGAGAGGATATTTTGTCTATGCTTCCCATCTTCACCAAACCAAACTTAACAAGTTTAATATTTAGACCACGTACCCACTGGTGTGGGTTCCAATTTGTTAATTTTTTGTGTGTTATCTTCTTCTTTTCACTTTAAAGCTTATTATTAAAAATTAAAAAACGTTTTACTACCCATCTATATAACAACCCGTAACTTAAACTAATTTTAGAGCAAAGTAGGAGGAAAATGAATGTATGTAAATTAACAATGATTTACTAGGAGCAACTATGTTAATACTCGTCCCCACCCACCCACTGACAAACAACGGTAAAATATACGCGCGAATGATCCTTGTTTTCAGAAGACGAAGGCCACGCACGGCGGTACAGCGCCCAGCTAGATACTCCTGAGCGGCGTTCGACATTTGCTGCGAGGTTGCGGGACGCCCTGCGCCGTGAGACCAACGACAGCTCGACGTCCAGCACCGACTCAAGCTACGCTGTGGGCATCAGCGTTGCGGGTTCCGGGCTCGCCGATGGCGATATCAAGTAACACGCGGCTATCAGAGTTGTACAATCCGTGCGCTAGGGGTGTGTGGAGATCCGGATATCCGCTATCTTTGACTCAAGTGTGGATCTAAGAGACAGGTGATATGGGAGCAATCCACCCCCCCACAAAAATTACCAAATTAAACAACAACAACAAAAATTTTTTTTTACAGAATGGTTAATTTAGTTGATATAATCTCGTTGCTCAGTTGATTCTACACAGTTAGACCTAATGAGCCGATTCGAGCTTACCCATCCACTTCAAACCTCTTCCCTCACCCCCCAACTAGTTTATGGGCGGCGACATATTACCCGAGTCCAACGAACTTGTTGATACAAATCCAATTTTCATAGGAAGGTACTTTTAGATGATGTAATTGTTTGCGGTCAAAATTAATAACATTGACCTATTTTATTATCTTTTAATTCATTGGTGTTAATAATATTTGATCAAAAGCAGTGCCATCGAAAGCCACAAAGGGTCTGGGGGCAATTAATTTTTTCGGGCCCCCTTTCCATTACTCTAATGTGAAACTTTTTAGATCCCTCACAATCCTCAAAAAAAGGAACCTCAAAGACTGTGCACTTTTCAGAGATTACATTTTTATGTAAATGTCAAAACTTAACTAGTACTTAATTTTTAACAACGATTTAAAAAAAACTATTCCAGATGTTTCTCTCAAGATAACTTATCTACCGTCCAACTATGCACGTTAAATTGCCAGAAATACAATGAACACACACACATTTGCAACACATGTTTTAAATTGAAACGTCGTAGGAAATAACTTTAAACAAAATATAGAACAAGATATAATTACATATTATATAACTTTAAATCAGTTAAGCCAGTTTGGGTTGAAAATTACTCTCTTTAAAACATTTAGTATAATGATAAACAATAGAAAAGTTCCTTGATTTTAGTGGTTGATGGCTAATAAGCAGGTGTCAACAAAATAGTACTATGACTGGTCTCTTTCCCTTACGGTACTGCCAACGCATTCTATAGTACACAAAAACATAGTTGCAAATAAACTAAGAGTAAAACTAACACAATAGGAGCCCAAAAACCTGGCAAAGAAAAGGGGTATTATTTGCGCGAACCCCACTATGACTCCATAGCAGTTTCCCGGTTTGCTCCCCGAAGCTAATACCGTACGAGAATCGTAACTGCTTAACCAACACAAAATGGAGAACTCCACCAACTGAGGTATGTAATCCAATACAGACAACCTGGTTGTAGCCATCCAAAAATTAAACAGGTGTACATGACGTTTACGGCGTCATGCGAAACATTGAGTCAAATTAGACTAATGGAACTTGTGGAAGTTTAGCAAGTCTGTAACTAGGACATTACTGTATTCCAAGCCCAAGGCTCGTAACGTAAACACTGTATGGTAAATATACAGAGCAACATAGTCTCTAGGACTGATGTAACATACATGAAACTAGCTATTATTAGACTTGTCCCTCATTCTGGAGGACACAATATTTAAACAACAAAATAAACCTTTAAGTTATGAAGTCAACAAGACTTGCCGTTGATCCATTGTCAATTCGACAAACTATCAACATAAATGAAAATCATCTCCGACAATATACAGAAAAACTAAAAGGGTGCAAACAGACATTGCCTGTCCTTTACTACAAAATTTAGATTCTGAGTCATAAGGACACGTTAATTACGTTGAGATACTTAATTAATTGAAGTCCGTGGTCCTATCCATGACTGCGGTGGATCCGACGTCTCCAGTTTGACGGGGTTTTTTTTTATCGAAAGTCCGTCATCCTGTCCATGGCGGCGGCGT
>CABEEJ010006029.1:0-22608 GCA_901482245.1 Timema douglasi | reverse complement strand
TAGTGTCATCAGTCAAGTTAAGACTGTACCTTGCTTGGTTCCACTATGGTGTAGCTTGTAAGATAGGGTTTTAGTGTCATCAGTCAAGTTAAGACTGTACCTTGCTTGGTTCCACTATGGTGTAGCTTGTAAGATAGGGTTTTAGTGTCATCAGTCAAATTAAGACTGTAGCTTGCTACGTTCGTTTACATTTATGCATTATATTTATATAGCTCACATTATGTTCATGTAGAATAAACGAGAATATAACGACAATCTATATTTTTACGTAACTATCCACGTCTCTTGGACCATGCTGTTAATAAACAAATAAATAAACAAAGATAATTCAATTTATCAATTAATTAATTTTGAGGATATAAAACATAGATATTAAAATAATACTTTCAAAACCCATTTACCTGAAAACTACCAGTCCCATTAAATCGAAGTGCTGTAATCACCTTTATTAAAGGTGGTACGGGCAAACTGCGGGCGTTTTGGTTTGGACCAGTCAACAGTGGGACGATGACGTTCACCACGGTATCTTTGCTGAATCGGAATCTTCTGATAAATTCCCTGTCGGAATAGAATTTGACAGGGTTTTCCGCATCCCGCAGATATCTTTTCGGTTCAGGTAACTTATCGATGACACCGATAACCTCAACTAAATTCACTAGATAATCATAAATAACCCGATCGTCATCCATCTTGAAAGTTGGAATAGTGTGCTCATAGTGCTGCTAAAGTTTAGGTTGGATCGATACTAAAATTTAGGGGGCAGCGCGACTAAAATGTGACTATGAAACGTACTTCATTCGGTTTTAGGGAGGATCGCGCCTAAACTTTCTATTTAGGGTCATTAAATGTGACTATGAAACCGGCCCATAATGTCATCAGTAAAATTTAAGTGGGCCATTCACTAGACGGACTCGGATTCGACTCGCGACCGTGACCTGACCACGGACCCATCCAACATTCCCCACACATTACCCGAACCCTCAGTATTTTGTCGTTCACACTGTGAACTATACTTGTTGACTGTTACCATGGCTCTTTAATCAAAGAAAGCTAAAATTGCTCTAATAGTAAGTGCAGTCATTACTCTCTTGCAAAAAAAGAAAAAACTTGTTTAGACTAAGGAATGGTTAAGATAAAGGGAGCATTATACTCATTTACGTTTATTACAACCCATACAACGACGAAATGAAGATCTCAATGACGATATTTTTTTGGTAACAAAGTCTTTATGGGCATTCGGAAATAATTCCTTACATTTGGTTACCAAACAATCAAATGCAGCATTTTTCATTTGTTTATTCCTGTAATCCTCGCTTTTTATGTCCCATAAGCAACTGTTATTTTTATATAGAGCAGAAACTATTCCCAAAACCCTTTATCTTCAAATGCCATAGTAAAACAAACAATCCAGTATCCTTCAACACGAGAATCTCACACATGGGTCAACTGGCACGGATTGGTCCGGATCGGGTCGTGGGGCGGACCGTGACTCACGTGCTCACGAGCAGATTGGTCGGCCGACGAGTCTGATCCCACTATGGTGTAGCTTGTATGGTATAGCCATAGTGTTTTTAGTCAAAGTAAGACTGCTACATATCAGCGTAAACATTGTGTACTTTATTTTTTTACACCGTGTCCTACTATTTGTCCTGGCTAGTCGCATTTTAATCACCATAGCGGTGTGGGGGTGAGTAAGGTAGACGTTAGTGGTAAGGTTTCTGTTTTGCATGAAGAGAGCGAGAGAGAATTGGGAAATAATTAAGAGAAAACCAGCCTCGGTATATCTAACCGAGATTTGAACCCCAATCTCTTCGTCACCGGTGAACCAAACTGGATCATCCTGATATTTAGTCCACGTTCCCACTAGAATAGTTAATATTTTAGTCTTCCTTCAGTCACGCGATCTTTTTATCAGTTCGCAACAACCCTTCCTAATTTGAATAAAATTGATTTAATTCGTTTTGTGGTATTATTATTTTCATCCAAACGATTCGGATGTTTTCATTGGAAATTTGATTGTTTCGACTACTTGCCGAATATTTATTTTTGTTTGTTAAAACCATTCTATAATGACCATCGCAATAGCAGTTCCACCCAAAAAAAACTCAGAGGGTACAATTCTTTTTTTTCCTAACCATATTCGTCGTCTTTTAATAACTAGTTTTGATCCGGTGCGTTCAAAGTAAATACTTGGTTTTGGGTGTTCAGAGGGCTTGGTATTTACAGAGTTGGAGAAAATTGTGTTTTTATAAATTTTCCACGGCTCTTTTCCGTGCCTCTTCATACCCCCTCGCTCTAACAGTACAATTATATCGTAATTGACGTACACAAGTAGACTACATCATAAGAGTGTGTTACCGCCTGGTTTCATCTTGTCTTTTGGCAGAACTGGAGGAACTTTACGACCAGTACAGCCGTTGGTTGGAGGACGCCGAGTTCCCGGATAGTTTTCGTGAGTTGGATGCCAGGGACATAGCCGTGGTGAGGTTCGCGGGAAGTCTCCTCAAGAGGACGCTCAGCGACTCCTTCGCCGGGATCTCCCTTACCGACCTCCATGGAGACTTGGACAAGAACAAGACCAAGATAGCGCTGGCGGCCCGCTCCCTCAGTCTGGAGTTGGCCAGACACAAGCACAAAATAGCGGCTCAACTGGTAAGTTTCTTATTTGGCGTGCCTAGTGTCATAATATCCGCCAGGGCAAACCTCGCATATTCACACTAATGGAATGGGAGAAGGATGGTAGAATTTTAGAGGAATTGTGCCTGCTTTTGCTTGGAGGGTGATTAGGAAATCATTATTTAGGCAGAAAGGCTGAGCGGGTCCACCGAGGTATTATTTCTTAAATAGTTTATCACTCTCCCTCCACACACATATTGTCACATTTACTCCAATATTCTTCCTTCTTCATCCTTACCCCATTAGTGTAAAAATATGCTGATAGTCTGAATGTGTGTTATGACGTGGTATACATGAACCGGAACAAAGGATTTGTACTCTAAGCGAAACTCCGCCCTGGGGCCAATATAGGATATAATATACATATTTATTATATCTTGCTGTCAGGTGTCAATGCGCAGTGTTGCTGGGTCGGGAGTCCGCCCGGTAGCAACTGGTAACTGGGGATGCGGCTCAACGCACGTGGGCGAGCCTCAGCTGAAACTGGTGCTACAGTGGCTGGCGGCCAGTGTCGCAGGTGTACCAACCCTTCACTACTTCACGTGTGGTCACCACAAACTGCTCAAGGTACGGGGAAAGCTAAGATTGCAAAGTGTCTTCTATCGGTTTTACGTCTATTACTAAACATTTTATACAGGCCTGTGTTCTATTGTTGCAATTTTTTTTTTGTTGAAAGCGGGAAGAGATAGAACAAAGGCTAAGATTGGGATTAAATTTGATTCTTATTGCTGATATTCATACCTTGAAAGGTGATGAAGCTTATAAGATAGAGCAATAGTGTAGTCGGCCAAGGTAAATTAGTTAATTTTCAGAGAAAACAGAGTGTACACTCACATATTGCTTGCTATTTTACTCAAATTAAATAGTTTTAAGCCCATTTGTAATTGATAAAATCCTCTCACAATATTTGCCAAAATCAATACAAATGTTCTCTTCCTTTGCCTTTCCGACTGGACAAAATGTGACGCCGTTCCCACACAGACTCACGAACGTGAGCCAACAACTTAACGATACTTGCACGTGTGGGTGTCGGTCTCGTCTTGTATTGTATTGTATTGTATTGTATTGTTTTCTGGCGATTGGGAGATCAAGGCTCGAATCCCGATCAGATGTACTGAGGTGGATTTCCTAAATGGCATCCAACCTTTCGGTTGTTGTCCGACTCCGAATCTCTAAATTGACAGAAGCGTAAACTTAGTTCATCAAGAGAAAGGGCTGATTTTCAGTTTGAGTACCGAGCCACTGTCGTGACTCTTAACCTCGTGAAATGATTAATTAATTACCTGATGAGTGATACCAATAAAATGAGCTGTAAGAGAAATACAAGTATTAGTAAATTACCCTTTGTGTGAAATATTGTTGATGGTGACATGTGAAGATGCACAGGTTTTAGGGTGGAGTAGGATTGAAGTATGGTGCTGAAGGATTTTCTTTTCTTGGGATTTAGAGTGAGTTGGTCGGCCCTCCCCCCTGCGTGTACACTGCTGTAGCAAGGCTACCCCTGACATGAAATTACAGGCTAGCTTAAACGTGGGTTCCAGTGGGGACAAAGGCTTCAATGAGATGTGAAGTTTGAATGACGGTAAAAATGATATCTACTTTTTTTTGATTTTGTAGGTTTTTGTTATTATTGATTTTTTATTTTGTTTAGTTTTTTTTTCATCCAGGATTATCAACTGGGAGTTTTATTATTTTTATAGCTACAATTCGTTAATTCTATACTAAGCCAGTCTGTAATGTCTTTGTTCAGCATGGTCGTAGTGTCCTAAGTCCCTGACTATTTCATTGGTTGTGTATCTGTCTGCTCGTACAATCTTTTGTTGCGATCTTTGTAGATTTCCTGGAGTTGTCTACAGTTGGTCATTGTGTGTAAGTCAGTGGTTCTAGTGCGCCAGGGTGCCCCAGTGATTGTTTTGAGTATCTTGTTTTGTGTTGTTTGAAGTTTTAGGCCCGTAATTCCACGTTGGACAGTTGTATAATACTTATTGGTTGAATCACTGATTTGTATAAAATTGTTTTTGTTTAGATGGTTAGCTCCCGGCCCTCTAGTAGTGGATAAAATTGAACAAACCTGCTTGGTGCTTTCTGATTTATGTCGTCGATATGTTTATTCCAAGTCAGTCTAGTATCTATTGTGATACGTAAACATTTAGTTTCCTTTTATACGGGTATTTCACTGTCAAATAGTGTGAGTAGGGCTGGTAGATGTTTGTTTCTACGACTTATGATTATGACTGCAGATTTGGCAGCATTGGCCTTAATCCACCAGTTTGTGAGCCAGTTTTGTAAATTAACTAGATAACGCTGCATGGCCAGACTGGCATAGCCAAAGTTTTTTTTGATGGTGTAGATCATAGTGTTGTCTGCTTGGGTTGGGATGTCGGAGATGTATATGTTATACAGATGTGGTGAGAGTGTAGATCCCTGGGATACCCCTGAGTTTATGTCATGTGTGTTGTATTTTTAGCCTTCCATAGCTACCTGGAACTTTCTCTGTGCGAGTAAACTGGCGATAGTGTGTATGATCCATTGAGGGTAGCCCAGTTTAATTAACTGTTTTATTAGACCTATATGCCATTCTTTTTCGAAAGTTTTTTCGACATCTAGAAATATTGCTACCATTGTTTATTCTCTGAGAAAGATTCTGTCGATTAGATTTAGAACTGGATAAATAGTGGAGTATTTTTCCCTAGATCTGAATTGTAGATTTGGAATGATATCTCTGGTCTCACTTAAGTAATTTAGCCTTATTAGGATTAATTTTTCGAACATTTTGCTAAGAAAGGTGAGGAGACACATTGAACTTCTGTTTTCAGGAAAAATTGGGTCCTTTCCTGGTTTGGGAGCGTGATTACTCTCGCCAGTTTCCATACGTCAGGGAAGTGACACAATGAAAGTAGGGCATTGAATATCTGAACTAACTTTAGTGTGGCTTTTGGTGGTAACTTTTTAATAGTCTCGTTTGACAGTCGGGTGTGGCCTGGTGATTTGTTTTTTGGTAGGTTGTTTTATTGTGTGGTTGAGTTTATCAAAAGTTATTAGGTCTGCCTGTGAAACATTTGGTCTGTTTAGGTATGCCCTTACTGATCTCTTAGCGTTCCTAACAAAATCAGGATTTTTGGGGTTATAATTAGGGGTAAATTGTTTTTCTAGCGTCACGGCTATGGCTTCTGCTTTCTCTGAGCTTGTGTAGGCCATGCCGTGCTCACCGGGTATAGCTAGAACGGACTGTTTTTTATTTTATTTTAACAGCTTTGTTATTTTCAAAATTTGGCTGAAGTCCAGTGCTGCATCTGTGACGTAGTTGTTCCAGTTATTTTTTTAATTGATTTTACTTTAAGTCTTAATTGTGCCGGCTGTATGCCATTCTATATTGTGGTGTCCTGTACCTCTGCCAGTCTCTCCTCGCCTCTCTCTTCTGAGTGATCAGAAAGTCGATGTCTGGGTGCAGGAGTCGTAGGTCGTGTTTTATTGTCTCAGTTGTGTTTTTTCTGTAGGCCTCCTGTACTGTGTTTGTAAACAGTTGCAGAGTTGCGCCTGCTTCTTCCATTGTTGTGATGTTGATGTGCTCGGGTAAAGAGTTATTAAGAGTGTTTTTAAAACCCTTCCAGTCATTTGTGGATTCAAGTTTTTTGAGCTATTTTATTTCTATGTCTGTGTTTATTGTAATCTCACACAACATAAAGTTGTGGTCAAAGTTGAGTTCTTTGAGAACTGTTAGCTCCTCCGACGTCACCCCTATGTTGGTCAATACCACGTCTATAGTATCTGGCCTTTGTAGTGGGTTTGAAGGGTAAAATGGGGGTTAGCCAGGCTCTACTACTATGTAGTCGTTACTGTCCGCGTGTTCTTTGAGTGTCCTTCCGTCCCTTGTAGTTAAACGGCTGTTCTAGTTTGAATGTTTGCTGTTATAGTATTCTGCTAAAAATATTGTGTTGGTTTATATTATTGTATCTAGATCTTGTTGCAATAAAGTTTTTCTCGGTGGCTTATATATGGCCGCAAATCGGATACTCACGGTTTTTGTGTTTACTCTAACTGCTGTTGTTTCTAAGATTTGTACATTATGGTAGTGATTATGGTAATGCTGCATATTGTTTTTAATTAACACCGCAGTTCCCCCTCCCCTGCCATTGGTTCGGTCGCTCCTGTACATGTCATAGCCGAAAAAGTATATATATTTATTTGAGTTTAGGTGAGTTTCATTGATTAGAGCTATACCTATACCGTAAATTTTGAAAAGTTCCTCTAGTTATTTTGCTTGCGTGAATATCCCATTCGCGTTCCATATTAAACACGTAGTATGTCTTTAGTCCAGGTCTTGGGTCTGTTAGCCATCCTGGGTCATAAACTATTCAGTAACACCTTCTATCAATATAAACATTTTTTTCTGTAGCGTCTGTACAGTGTCTTAGTCTGGCAAGGTATGGTTTGAATTATGCTATAAATTTGAAAATGTCGAGTTCCTTTAGCAGGCCTATTATCTCCTTAATGTCAGAAACTGTTGAAGTCTTCTCTTGATGGGGTGATTGCGAGCGCGTCCGCTGTCCTTTTACTGCTAACGCATAGCTTTGGTGGATGCTGACCTCTGTAGCTGGTGTTGGATTCTATTTCTGGGTAGGGGCCGGGGGGACACGTGCCTTCTCTGTGGTTGGTTGATCGGGCCTTTGTCTCAACGGTGGAAAACTACTATATGAGTCCTAGTGTGTGGAAGGGGGTTGTTTTGGCCGTGTGGTCTGTCTTGTGACTTGCTTGTTTTCTTGCATGGTTTTCCTCTTTTCGAGTAATTTCACGTAGACGGGGCACTTGCTGTAGCTAGCCATGTGGTTTCTTCTATAGTTAATACATCGGTTGGGGGTGGTATTATCTTTCTTTGGGCAGTCCTTTGTGCCATGTAGATTCATGCAGTTGATACACTTAGGGATGTTTTGACAGTTGTTCTTGGTGTGGCCGTATCTCTGACATTTGTGGCACTGCGCTATGGTTTGATTTATGACACAATTCTAACTCTAGTGTGGTTTAAGCAATCAATTTTGTAGATGATGGATGTTTCTTTGTTTTTGGCGATCATGACTTGGAAAATTGGCAGTAGCGTGACTCTCTGTGTAGTGTTATCTGCTTATGTCTTTTTTGAGAACTGTCTGACATCTGTGATGGGGTATCCTAGCCCCATTAGCTCTTGTTGGATGTCCTTGGTGGCCATATTGGGAGGGAGCCTCTTAATTACCACTTTGACTAGTTTGTCCCTAAATAACGTATATGTATTAAATTCTTGTTTCAGCTCCTTGAGTAAGTGTTGCATTAATTCATAGTCTTGTTTGTTTACATTGTTAATTTTGAGTTAATTTGAAATGTATGTGATTTTGATGTCGTTACCCATCTCTTTTGCTATTTTAATGATGCGGTTGTAGTTTTGGGTGTCTAGTGTTACTATTGGTGGGTATATTGTCTTGTGTGCAATGATAGTTGTTTGTGGTTGGTCGTATGTAGTCTGCTGTGCTTAGTCTTCTGTTGTATGGTGTTGGTTGTCGACCCTTTTCAGGGCCTCGAGCTTGTTTGTGACTATCAGTGTGTGTGTTTTTTTAAATTTGTTTGTGAGGTCTGAATTTTTGTTTTCTTCCTAGTTAATCGGCCATAGTGAATGTTCCCTGCCCATCAGTGTCGGCCTCCATGCTGGAGGCTTTAATCGACGAGTAGGTCATGTCATGTCAGCGTCTGCGTTCGTGTTTTGTTTTGAATGGTTGGAAGAGGCCATTTTGCTCAACCCTGAAAAGGGCAGGCTAGTGGAAATGGCATCCAATGTCCTCATATCTTCCTTATATTGCGTTGACCCTATGTGTTCACGCGCCTCCTCCGGGTGTTATTTTACTACATAACTCCTGAGTAACTGAGTCGTCGTACGTCAGTCTCGCAATATATTTGATTGGCTGTAACAGAGATGACGAAAATATAATTTCTTCTGAATTGCCCCAGTCCCATTCTACGCCAAAGTGGATGGACTTACTCTAAGCTATTTCAACCATCCCGACCACTTAAATTGAAACGTTGGTAACCATTATGTTAAACCTAATAGTTAAAATGATTTATTTCATTTATTTTTTGTTATCAAAATAATTAAAAGCATCATGTACTGTGTATTACGTAGGTCATTGTAGATGATTAAGTACTTCTTTAGGACCAATCATCCTCAATTTGCACTTCGTATGACCAATTATTGTTATGTTGTCAGCTGGACACGGTGTGTCGAGTGCTGCTGGATCGACGGTGGACAGTAGGGGAGCTAGCAGGTGCAGCCCTGAGGTTCGCGCAGGCGACCCTGGCTGATCCCCAGTCTCAGACCGGAACCACCCTTTTCGACGAGCTCATCGGCGCGGAGAAATCCGCTATCAACTAATTATCCTGAAACACGGGTCTTTGCCAACAGTTTAATCTTAGCAAGAACTTGGACATTCTATCAGCTCTACTACGTACCTGTAATTCTGGGTTGATGATCAACTTAACGTTTACTCAACGTAACGTAAAGGTTCTCTCCGTGTTTTTAAATGGAAGCCATCACGATGAACGTGACGTTAGCTCAACGTACGAGGGAACCAGAGGCGGGAAATGTACCACGTGTTCCTGCCAGTCAATCATGTTGCGAGAAACCCCCTCGTCACGCTTGGTCACGCTGAGCACTACATCTCTCCCTTCCTCCGATATAGCCTACGTAGGGCCTACGTAGTTTATAGACAGTCCCTTACATAGTTTCACTATGGTTCAGCTTATAATATTAGACCGTAGTGTAATACGCCAAAGAAAGACTGATACCTTTAAGAGTAAACAAAATATACTTATGGGATTAAATCCTAACATTTTAAGTTCTATAACTTGATCTATAATCACAAGAATGTGAGGTTAGCTTGTTTTCAGTGACGTTTCATCCGAAATACTGCAATACTGATATCAAAATAAATGGCTAGAAACATAGATCAAGTCTTCCTCAAACCAATCATTAATTTTTCTACGGGATCATAACAGAACCTTCTAAGCTAATTGTGGATTGTTTTAGTTGTTATGAAATTTAAGAATTTCCTTTCACATATGAAATACTACACGATGAGGGTATTTTCTTTAAAATAGGAGGGGTCCTTAACTGTTTTGAGTTTAATGTATTTGGACAACTAATTTTAAGACAATCCCAATTCATTTGTTGTGTTTTGTTCAAGGTTTTACGTTAAAACAATCCGGACCAGACCTCATGCTTTTTTACGTTACGTTACATGAACGTTAATTTTATTGGGATCCCAATGTAAGTGAGGAACGTGGAAGATCAGGCTGAAAGGTCGTGTTTGAGTGTATGTCCTGTTTATACCAATTTGACTGACTTGTTAATGTCCTCTCTGCCATCACAATCTCCCCTTTCTCTTGAGGGTACAGCCGTACGGTGGGGAAGTATTTTAGGGGCTCAGATAATCTCAAAAAGCATGATAAAAATATATATATATTACATTCAGCCTGTGGTCTGGGTAGTTTTTTATTCAAGCCATTTTCCACTATCGGCTTGCTAGGCTTGTCATAGCTTCATATGCCTTATTATCTAACTTAATATTAGGACAAGCACAACATCCAGTCCCTGACCGTTAATTTATCGCGGTTAAAGAGTTAGCACACATTTTCACTAATGATACATTTTTCGGCCATTCTGGGAACTAAACCCGGGATCCCTAGCTCAGTAAACAGACAGACTGACGACTGAGCTAAGGTGTCAGACATTATTAATATTGTGTTTTGGTACTTTGTTTCAAAGTCTATTCTGTTATCCCTCGCTGCGGCTTTGGGGGTAACTGGTTGATGTCACGATGACGGCAACGTTGTGTTCAGACACGTGTGGGTAGGATTAGGAAAAAGGTTGACGAAAGTGTTCCAGCAACGTTAGTCATGGTGGAACAGAAGAATGTCTCGGCAACGTGAGTCACGGTGGAACATGAGGAAGTCCCGGCAACGTGAGTCCGGTGGGAGGTAGGGTGACGGTGGGGAAAGAGAGAGGGTTAAACAATATTGCTCTTTCGTAACATAAGACAATTTAATAGCTCTTTCAAACAGGTGGCAGACCCGGGCTGGGTAGCCACTCTCCGATTGGCCTATGACGAAAATAAAAATAAAAAAGATGACAAAAGGCCCTCATCTCCTACCCTGCCGTATGTGAGAGCCGAATCTACTACTGCTCTTTCCACATGTGCAACTAAGCTAAACTAGGGTGGGGTACTACGTGTGCGTCAGGCCGAGGCCTATGCACTTTAAAAATATGGGAAAGTAAGAAAATAAGTATGACTCTATTAGAGGAGGGTAGGGCAGGCTTGACAGACAAAGGGAAAGCCACCAGGACCACCCCACCGAGTGGAAGTAAGAGCATGGAAAAAACCTTTGACTAAATCAAGGGTAAAAATCTGCAATAGTATCGTGCAGGGTGCATACGTAAGTTAGAGTTAATATGGTTTGACGCATATTCCCACTAACATAGGATATTACTGGAAATGTCAAGGACCTAATACTACTACTGGGTCTCATGTCCCCTAACAGAAACAAGATAATTTAGGTTGATGGGTACCTTGGGTCACCAAGTGAAAGAGCTACGAGTAGCCCCCCTAATTGGCGCCTAATTTACTTACTGTACATTCACTTGAACGTATATTTTAGTAGATATACAATTTTGAAAAGGAAAAAGGTATCCGAGTCTCTAGGTGATTGATGCTGGTGAAGATGGTTATGAATATGATAATAATGGTCAAGCTTAAGTTGAATATGTAGTCTGATTTGATGGCGATTCCTGGGTCCTTATTCCTATGTCTTCTAGTTACCTGAACTAAGAAAAATAAAGGACGGACACGAAGCGTATGTGCAATTTTTAGTGTTTGTTAGCAACTCTACACTTTAAGAAGAGCAAGCTTTAAATAGTTTGTAGGATGTATGTATACATGTATTAATGTAATTCCAGTGCAGTATTGGCCTTTCCGACCAGTCTCGTACTCCCCTCCGGGCTTGACCATATTTGGAAGCCATACCTTACATAACGCCCAGCAAGACCACCTGGAGGAACTTCAGCCACACCGACCGGGCAAACCCGACCTGTTCGTTGTTGAAGACAACCGCCACACCCTTAATGGCACGTCCTTGCACGCTACCCGTGTAGTCCTAGGTCCTCTCTCAGATTCATCCCTGACCTAGCATGCAAATTTTCAATGACAGTGGGTGCCACCGGGCATCATTTTTATGCCGTTGTGTTGTAGGGAGTGTAGGCATATTTGGGTGGTGGAGCCCAATATATCTTACTGAATTTTAAAAATTGATTTATTTTATGGTGCCACCAATAAAAAACAAATAATCGGCCCTGTTCAGGGCCACACTTGGACAGTGTTTGACTGAGGTGGTGTACCCACGCACGGTGTTGTTTTTGTCACGCACTGGGGTTGTGTAACCGCGCATTGTGATTTTTACCTCACGCACTGGGTTGTGTTACCGCGCACCGTGATGATTGCGTCACTCACTGGATTGGTGTAACCACGCACTATGTTGTTTGCTTCACACATTGGATTTGCGTAGACATGCACTGTGTTGTTTGTGTCCCGCATTGGGTAGGTGTGACTATGCACTGTGAGGTTTGTGTCACGCACTGGGTATGGGTAACCACGCACTGTGATGTTGGCATCACGCACTGGGTTAGGGTAACCCCACACTGTGTTGTTTGCTTCCCGCAATGGATTTTAGTGACCACGCACTGTTATGTTGCGTCACGCACCAGGTGGAGTAACCGCACACTGTGATCTTTGGTTTCACAATGTTTTCGTGGAATTGGAATTCGTCGACGTCGAAGTCGGACAATCCATTCCGCATTGTTTGATAGGGGATGGCCCGGCCTTTTATGTCCTCAGAGGTAGTGGGTTTGGGGTCCTCTGTTGTGGGTCATACTCGTAGCTGTCGTTCACTGAGGTTCTCACCAGGGGGTGCAGAACGCAGTTATCCCTATGTATCTTTCTTGATTTCACATTTGGGTAGCTAACCCAATAAACCCCTCCTCTTTATTTGTTCGTCGAGTAAGGTCCTTCACATTTGGAGGTAAACCGGCGTAGTAGGCTTTTGTAGCGTTAAAGAGAGGGTGGGTTCGAACTAGCACTAGATCGCCGTTCTGGAAGGGTTTGGCGTGCGTGATGGAGGTTGAGTGTATCTTTGTTGATAGGCTGTTTGATTTCTTCGCACCCATTCTTCTCTTTGGGTGGCTTCTTGGCTGGGGTTCTCATTGTATTTAAGTCGAATTTGATGGTTGATGCTGCGTGTTCTACGTAGAAGTCGCTTAGTGTTGAAAACTTATTGATGTTGGTCCAGTAGCCTGAGGAGTTGTTCTTGATGTTCTATTGGAGCGTGTTGCCTGATTTTGTCTTAAGGAACCGTAGGTGGATCTCCATTAAGTCTTGGAGTCCAGTACAGAGTATGGCGCTCATGGTTACTGTATAGTACTCGGCTGTTCTCGTATTCCAGGATTACCTTCTGTTCCGTGAACAATGGTTGTCCCAAAATCAGTGGTACTCGGAGCTCATAGGACACCAGGAATGTGACGTTGATTTCTACCTTTAGCATGATTAGGGGTAAAGTTATCTGGTCTCAGATGGTGAGATGACTCCCGACCTTGGCCAGGTGGATGGGTTTGGGGAAGGGGATTAACTTCTTCAAGTTTGTTGGGGTAAGGTGTTGGTATTGGATGCAATTAGTGGTAGCCCCGGTATCTAAAAGGGCTAATAGAGGACCATGAGGAGTTTCACACAGAACTCTGGCAAGTGGTCGGGATGTAGAAGGATTGACGCTGTTTATCACATTTAGTGGGCCTGGTTTCCGTCTCCTCATAGGCTGTACCCGGTTGTACTTTGGCTTGGGCGTTTCTCGGTTTTTCCACTTCTCGCTGGCGTTGGTTTAGCATTGAGAAGTCACGGTGAAAATGGTACCCTGGACAGTGGTAAAATATTGGAGATCGTGGTTCGTATGTGGTTTCTGGGTTTTGATAGGGCATTTCGTTGTTGCAGGATTTTTAGCCAGGTCTCGTTCCACGGATACGGCTCTAGTGATCAGTTCTTTCAACTCTTGTGGGTGTGGGGGCTTGAAGAAAAGGTTTTAGTCCCGGTCGAACTAGTTCAATTAACTTATGGATTATCTCCATTGAGGTGTGGTAGGGGCCAAGCGTTGATACAGCCGTATCTTGTGTCGTAGAAATATCTCGACGGGCTTGTTCTGTGTTTGTTCCTTACCATATAGTTCCGCGTGGAGAGAGGCTATGGTGGTTGTACTGGCAAAGTGGTGCGTTAGTCGTTATTTGAACTCTTCCAAAGTTGTAATATATTCCCCGTAATGTTTCCACCACTGGGCGGCGGTGTCTTTTAGTTTCCGTTGGGTGGTATGTACCCATTCTAGCGGGTCTACTCAAGCGGTTCTGAGCTTGAGCTCATAGCGTTGAGTGAAGATAGTAGGGTCTTCATGCCCTCGACCGTGAAAGTCTTGTAGAATTGGTGGGGGTAGGGGTTTGGATATGGACATTGATAGGTGGCAGTCAGGTGGGGGTGGTATAGTGGTGTGCTGGTGGTGGAGGAGGAGGTGAACCGTTAGCATGGTGGACATCGGAAGAAGAGGCTACTGAGGTCTCTAGGCTCATATTTCCAACCCAGGCACTGGTAGTGGTAGTATTGTCGACAGTCCTCGCTGATAATCTCTCAGCCATCTTCCCCGGTACAGGTTAACCATGGACAATAACGTATTTCCACCGGTGATTCAACGCAGGTAGTGCAACGGTAAGCTAGTTCGTTGTTGTCACGTGGCTCATCTACCCACCCAATGCATAGGTGATGATAGGACTTTTGGCAGGAGGTGCAGTTTACATAGTGCCATTCTCCTCCTGGGTTACACGATGGGTTGGTATACTTTTAACTTCTGGTCATAACCATCTTATTTTCTTTGGTGAGGTTGTCTTGTCTTCTTTGTTGAGGTTGTTTGGGCACCCCCAGGTTTTGTTCACTCCCGGAAGTGTTGTGTGGTGTTCTGGGGTAGTATAGTTGGTCCGTTGGACATCCGTTCTGATTCTTGAGTCGTACCACGTCTAGGCGCTAGAACTTTCATACCTCGCTGCGGCTTCGGGGTTAAATGGTTGATGTCGCGATGACCCAACGACGACGACACCCGGGTTGGGTAGCCACTTTCCGATTGGCCTATGATATTTACATGCTCTGATGCACCCTGAAGGGGAGCACGAGAGCAAATTCCTACACTTACCAACCAATTGGTCACACCATGTGGTTGGAATCTAGGAGACGGGTTGTCGCGTTTCACAAAGTTTCTGAAACAAAGAAAGATATGTTATTAATATTGATGGGGAAAAACAAAAGGTATGTTGGGGAACCGAATAAGGGTTTTTTAGAGTTACGTGTGGCGACACTACTCTATGGGGGCTGGGTGAGAGCCTTCCAAACCACTGTTGACACATCTCGCTTATCCGAGCAGGGCTTTAGGACGTCGATGGCACCCTCCAGGGTCGATGACGTAATTTCCAAGCCCCTGGATAAGAGGATTGGTGACACCATGAAGTCTGTCGTAGAACGACTGCGTCAGCTTCCAGAAGTGGTCCTTGGTGTTAGGCATATCGAGGTCGCGATGCGCAGTCTCATTACGGACATACCAAGGTGTGCCCACAATGATCCTCAGACACACGCTCTGGAACGCCTACATCCTCTACATATATGTGTCCGCCAGGTGGCCCCAAGCGGGACACGCATAGCATAGCATAGCTACGCTTGTTAAGCAATGGGCCTAGGATTCCCAGCCTTTGTCTCACCTGGTTGAGTCTCTCGTTACAGTATCGTCTCCAGGTCAATTCGGTGTCCAGCGTAATTCCTAGGTACTTAACACTGTACGCCCATCCTATATATTCTCCGAACAGACGGAGTGGGGCTGGCCTGTAGAACTTTCTTTTCCATGTGGAGAGCACTGCTGTGCTCTTCTCCACGTTAATACTCGTTCTCCATTTGGTCAACCACCCCTCCAACTGCGCCAGACCAATGACACAGTCACAGTCGAGTGGCATGCTCTCATGCTCCCTGAAGGGGAGCACGAGAGCAAATTCCAACACGTACCGACCAATTGGACACACCGTGTGGTTCGCAAATAAAAAGACGGTTTGTCGCGTTTCGGGAAGTTCTGGAACAGAGAAAACATATTATTAGTAATAGTGGGGGGAAAGAGTTTTTGGAAAACTGATTAAGGGTTTTTAGAGTTACGTGCGTAGGCACTCCTCTATGAGGGGCTGGGTGAGAGCCTCCCAAACCCCTAATGTCACATTTCGCTTATCCGAGCAGGGCTTTGGGACGTCGATGGCACCCACTAGGGTCGATGACGAAGTTCGGCTGGGAACCACCGGATAAAGTACCCTTGTCACGGATGGCTTAGATAACATGAAGTGTGGAGTGGTCCAGGCTGTAAAGAGGGTGGTTGGCACGACCTGTGTAAGTGCGGAGGAAAGATACAAGGACCGACTGAGCAGTGAGGCACAACAAGTCTAGTAGCTTATTATAGTTCTATCAAGTTAATAACACCTTCAGCCTAAATTGTGTTAAGAAATTTAAATTGCTGTAAGAAGGATTTAAAAAAAAAATTGTTGTGAGAAGTATTTAAAAAAATCACTGCAGGTGTAACACCCCCAAAATAAATGTATGGACACATCCCTGCTTCGATAACGGTGGAGGTAATATGACCATACTCACAGGAACATTATTATATATTTAACTTCCTTTCTAAAATTAATGTTTCTAAGCATTAATCTGAGAAACTATTCCAAAATAGTTCTCCTTTTAGTTCGTCTTACGTATTTATTTTCGAACAAAAATATATTTGAATAGTACATGTTAAAAACAATACGTTCAACGGTAAACAGGTCCCTTCATTTCAAGACTATTTAGGACCTAAGAGTGAACAAATCTTTTTCATGTTTCCAACTAGGTAATGCAGTAAATAGTTTAAAGAAACATTATGAATTTATAATTTATTTTAATTCTTTACATGCTAAGTTTTCAATAGTTCCGTTTTTTACCCCAACGTTGCAGTGCTTTGATCCAGAAATAAAACAAACCCTTTTCTCTATCAATTTTTTTAAGAGGTTGTAAACGACGTTTAAAATTTAAGAAAAGAAGCAAAATTCGAGTTACTTTCTTAACACTTAAAAAGCAAGTAGAAATTATTGGATTGAAATAATAGTATACCCAATATAAATAAAAATAGCTGATATCCTAAAATTGAAGAAGATTGTTAAAAAAAACTACTACATGCTAACAACGTATTATACTAAAACAGTTTATCTATTTCAAAATTCGATTAGCAATACTGTCAATGTCCTCTTCATAATGGATCTCAAGGAAAAGGGGATTCATATTCCCTCCAACCTCCACTCCGTTATATCTGCAAGGTGTATTTGAAGAGTCACTACGATTCCCCCGTAGAATAACCTCGTGATAAATGAACGTTGAATGAGAGAAGAAAGCCACGCATAGTTGTCAAATGGGATAAACAGGATATTATTAAACACGAGTAGTTTTTGATTCCAAACTGAACACTCTGTTATATATTGAGGTTGATATAGTGGGATCCCCGCATTGATTGGGACGCAGACAAAACGTCAAGATCGTATGATTTTCCGGTTACTGGGTGGTTGGAGTTCGTATCTTGGTCGGGATTGTTGAGATTATTTTACTTAATAATTTCCCACTCTCCCTCCATGAAAATACTCAAAATTTTAACTTCCCCTTCCTAGACAATTTACTGTAAATAGCGAGATTAGCAGACAGTAGTTTTACATGTAAGTTAATCCTGGTAAATGAGCATCACCCGGATTAGAACCAAGGTTGTCTATAATTATGGTTGACGATGGGACCATGATAGAATTGATATTGGCTTCAGTTAAATATGCCTCTAACACTTTGTGGTGCATATTCTTAACTGCCTCTTTCACTACCAGTGGCTTATACACACCTTCAATGGACACTTTAATCAGTATCCCACCTCGCAATAAGCTCAGTCTACTAGTTGGTCCGCGCTTATGGAACGGGAAATAAAGTTTAAAATATGGAAACCTTTTTGGAATATACTATGGGTAAGGCCAGTCTGAGCCCCACCACAAGCAGGCAAAATATTACGATAGGAACTGTACACAGTTTACAAAATAGAGTGATTTTATGAGGTTAGTCATGGCCACTTTAAGACCCACTCGTACACTTAGGGCCGGTCTTATGACTCTTGAATAAATATTTATCTGGCCGTTAAATAGTGTTATCTGGTCGATGAGTTAAAAGTGAGTCTTATTACTGCCAGATAAAATGTATTTATCCATCACATTTTTATAGGGACGTTTTGTAACTGATAACTTTTATCTGAAAGTTAAAATAGCTGTTGCAATAGTGAAGCGTTGATTTTAATGAGGTTTCACCTATCAAAATCTGTTTTTAGGTTAAAATCTTGGTTTGCGTGTTTAGTAAGCACAGGCGCAGGCTCTTAACTATATAATGTTAGAACATTTAATTCACACTTTTATAAAAACTGACAAGTTATTTTTAGAGCTATAGTTATAGAAGAAAAATGTATTTAAATGCGAGTACAATAAATGAAGTTTAATAAACATTGTACCAAACTATTGCCCACATTTTGGCAGACACCGAAATTAGTACTTACAAGACAACTTACCTTCTGCGCCCACGTGACGCCATCTGTCCCCTCGCACTCGTTTAGCCGCCATTATTTAACAAATATTGTGCGTTGTTACCACTCACTAGGTTGTAGCGGTAGCATTAGGGTTTATACGCATGCGCGCACCAGTAAAAACAGTACTAACCTTGCGTTTTCTGCATAGAAATATATTTATCCTAAAGATAGCTATCCGGCAGATAATTCCGTTCATAATACGCGTAAAATATTAAAGTGGCTGATAACCTTTCTCTGGTCGCTAACTTTAAGCTCTCGATAGTAATATTTATCCGGTACTCATAAGACAGGCCCTTAGAAGGTGTATAACATAGGGTGAATTCAAAAGATATTTTCATCGATGCAGTGATTGTGTCAATGAAAACATAATAAAATACTCAACAATTTTATGAGTAACCAAATATTACATAGCTCTTTGTTGTTGAATGAATGAATTGTTTTCAAGTTTGTGACGGTTGATAATGTCTTCCATAATTTGTATTTATAAAAGTCCGTCTTCACATTTATTACCATATCCTTTGTATTGTTTTACTAACCTTTTATAAATGTGTGTTTAGAAGCGATTTAGAACCATACAATTAGACATCTGATTAAATGTAAAAAATGAGTTTTCTATTAGATTTCAATTAAAAAAATTACAATGTATGTATTTGTTTATTGATTCTTACATACCATCAAAATTGTATTGCTGTGTCAAATCGAAATCATAAAATATGTTTTCGTGGGTCTAATTAATTTAGTTAAGAGCCACCTGCTTCAGTGGCCGCATGTTCTAAGGAATCACTCTCGTTTTAGACTAAACTGCCAATTACAGGAATATTGGCACTTGAATCCCGGTTGGATGTACTGGTGGGTCTTTTTTTCAATATGGTTTTCCATTCTTCCTCCACGCAAGTGCGAGTACACTTTCTCTAAATTCAACCTTCCTTATCCTTAACTCATTAGCGTAATTAGTACACATGCGTACAATCTGAACAGGAAGTAAGACGTGGTGCTAAAAATAAAGTTAAGAGCCTTTAGCACAATATTTTAAATACACAATTACGCTCGAACCAGAAATAGTATCGATGTGCGGGGTTCTCCATTCTCCATTTGACAACATCGAATTTGAGATCAGTAAAGTAGTTCTTTAATTTGAAATAATTTGTAGTTTCGTTTTTATTTTTCAAGTAATTAAACTGGTTTGAATTTAGTTTCTTAATGTAGCGCAAAAAACGCACTAAGATGCGATGCCCGGCCGTAGCTGTATTATCTACCTAAGTGACGGGCTCTGATTTTTTATTTTTTTACTTGACGTCTTACTTCACTATCCAGCTGTACACGTTTAATTACAATAATTCAGCAGGGAAGAGGAAGGTGATGTTTGGTGAAAATAGGATACTATTTAAGAATAAATCGGCCTCGGTAGTCTACGCCTGGCTCGGATTCTAACCCCAACCTCTAAGCCATTAACAAACCACACAAGATAAACTCTACATTTAGTCCACAGGTGTGGGTGCCTCTTAAAATTCATGTATTATAAACAAAACAAAGATAGTTCTATTTATCATAATAGCTAAGTTTTATCAATAAGCAATATCGCTAATTCAAAATACCCATACTTTTTTAGCTGTGCGTTTAACACAAGAAATTAACAAATTAGCATATTGGTAAACAATGAGGAGGATAGCTTAGAAGAGATGAACTTAAATTAGTGGGTAGAGAGGACGGAGAAATAACATCTAGTGCACTCAGCTGGGATTTAAACCCTGACCTCGCCATCGATGGGGACTAATTGCAGTGCAAGTCTCACGTCTTAGACCAATCACTGTGAGTAAAATACCTATTAATAATCTAGTCAAGTCTTGGAACAGTTGTTTTGAGATTTAAGGCTTAGTATTATAATTATTCTCTGTTTATAAAAGATGTTGATCAGCTGCATCTGAGAATCATGTTTGCATCCCAGCTGTGATTAAGTTAAGTCATCACATGGTGTGAAAGCATAAACCCACTTTTAAAAGTGACAGATGTAGAACACATGGCCTCGCCTATGGCCACAATGACATGTTATTAGCAACTGTCAATCAGTGTTTGGTAGCGATCATAATGTAATTATGAGAAAAAAAACTATATTTATCCTAATGAGCCGTGAATTATAATAACTACCTGCTTTGGTGCCCGAATGGTGTAGGGAGTCACTCTCTCAAAAGACTTGACTGCTGATGACTGGGAGATCGGGGTTCAAATACTGGTCGTGTGCACCTAAGATTTTCCCTAAATGGTTTTCCACTCTTCCTCCACGCGAATGCGGGTACACGTCCTTTAAATTCAACCTTCCTCACCCTTAACTCATTAGCGTAATTAGTACATGTAATATACGTATAACCTGAACAGGTAGTAAAATGTGAGGGTAAAAATAATTAATAGCCAACTAAAAAGTATCGGTGGACACGCAGACTGATATGAGGCTCATCTATTCTAAATTTCCAGTGAAGGTGAGGTCGAGTTTTGAACCCCAAACGGGTGGAGGCTACTTAGTGTTCTAACTTAAATGGTTTATCACTCTAAGAGTACATTTCCTCTAAATCCTACCTTCCTCATCCATACCCCATTAATGTAATCAAAATGCCTATATATTTGTTTTGAATGCTTTAGTGGCCGGTGTTTAAATTAAAACTGATATTTTCGGGCTTGAGCCGCGTTGAAGAAATAACCTCTTACATTTAGGCTGTAGTTTCAACAACCATAATTTGGATAAATTACGAATAAAGTTGTTTCATAATTCATCCCAGATGACGCGCCTCAGGCCAGAAAACATGTTTTAATAAAATGCGTTTAGCCCAGACGGGTAATAAAACGCTGTTAAAAAAAGAACATTCACTGAATCAAGTTTTTTTTTTAGCGCGTCTTACTACTCTTTCGGGTTATACGCTTATGTTCTAATTACGCTAATGTGTTAAGTATGAGTAAGGTTTAATTTAGAGGATGTTTGAAGCATAACATTTTTCATGTTAACTTTAGCAAGATATATGAGTTTTAGTGAAGGACATACTGAAGCGATACGTAGCTCCACTTTCTTAAATGAGGGTACGATCATGGGCGGCCCGAGGTAAATATTGCGCCTGGGCGGGATTGCTTTTCGGCGCCTTCCAATAGGCCTATAACCGGGAAATAACAGGAAAAAATATGAAAATAATCCCCAATCCTAACAGTTCCAAATCTCATGTAACCGGGGCATGATTGTAAAATAATCAGAAGAGAAATCCTACAAATGGTAAACATACTATAAACGTTTCATTGAGAGATTGTACGAAAACAGTTTGGATTACAAATAAAACTATATGTAAGTGTTTTGTAGACAATATTCTACTATTAATTTTTTTGATTATAGCAAACACTTTATTATAATGAACGTTTTACGGGATAGTTGCAAAAAACAATTTAAGGGTGAAATTTTCCAATATGGCGGATGTAAAATAATTTTTAAGAGTGGCACTAAATCCTATTTTATCCATCACGAAACACTACATCAATATGTCAAATTTCCTGTTAGTATCAAAAAGTGAACGATTATCAACTCCACTATTACTCCCAGACTACGCCCAGGTTAGATTAGGGTAAGTTGGTGCTGTTTAACGCCCCCCTCGAGCCCGGCCCTTAAGCCGCCCCTTAGTACGACACACATTGTGTTTTTTAGTACTTACGATCCTAAGAGCTAGCAGTAAAGAATAGGACAAATTGTAAAAAAGATCTCCCCGAAACAAGTTGTAATTTGTTTTTAAGTTTCAGTGAAAGCGACTTTGGTCGATATCTTTCTAAGAAGGATAATCGCCCAAGGTGACGGGATGGGGTTGTAAGAAACCCTCTCGGCAGCCATTGGAAAAAAACACACTCGCGATAACACTAGCAAACACCCGCTTTGGGGGACGCGTGGGCTAACGTGCTACTTTCGTGTTAGACTAGACTACCAAAGACGGGAAGATCGGGGTTCGATCCCGGTTGGGTGCACCGAGGGTGGTTTTCCCTCAATTGTTTTCCACTCTCCCTCCACGCTAATGTGGGTGGACCTCCTCTAAATTAAGCCTTCCTAATCTCTTACCCAATAGTACAGCGGTTCCCAAACTTTTTGAGTCGCGGAGCACTTCTCAGGAGAGAAATTCGTGACGGAGCACTATTGTTGCCCTTAGACCATGT
>CABEEJ010006028.1:20656-43823 GCA_901482245.1 Timema douglasi | reverse complement strand
TACTGTAAGAGAGGAATTTAGATAGGTACCGGCAAGACACTATAAATAGCTAACCTGAGGCTACTGTATTTTAGGAATGTAGATAGTACCGGCAAGAAACTATAAATAGCTAACCTGAGGCTACTAAAAAGAGGAATGTAGATAGGTACCGGCAAGACACTATAAATAGCTAACCTGAGGCTACTGTATTATAGGAATGTAGATAGGTACCTGTAAGAAACTATAAATAGCTACCCTGAGGCTACTGTAAGAGAGGAATGTAGATAGGTACCGGCAAGACACTATAAATAGCCAACCTGAGGCTACTTTGTGCGAGGAATGAAGATAGGTACCTGTAAGAAACTATAAATAGCTAACCCGAGGCTACTTTGTGACCACACATTACTGTGGGAAGGACAACTGTTGTTTCCAACAATGATCCGTGTGGCCAGTTTTGAATCATGTGATCGTGGCTGTGTTATGATTGGTTGCAGGGCATAGTTTTAATATCAACAGTTTTAAAAAAAATCAAGACCGTCTCTCGTGACATTTTGCCAAGAGCAGTTTACAACTAGAGGTGTGTTTATGCCACCCAAATACATAGTTAATAAATTCTGGTGTCTCACTGGTAAGTGTTGTTCATGTGCAGTTGTGAGTTTCACACGCACGAATACATTTGTAATATTAATTGAACTAAACTTTTTGAATTGTCTGGAATTATCAATTATCAAGTTGAACTTATTACTAGACGACGTGTATTTCCACTGTACGATCAACGTGCCTAGATTATTATATATAAATTTGTTGTTAACACACATATACATACAAAAATATTGCGTTACAAGGTGTACACTAAATTTATGTCACAGAAACATATATTGCTTTATTTAAATGTAAGATACAGATCCCAGTTGACTTCCTTTGTACATCCTGACCAAACATTACATCCACTGAACTTGATGCTCTTAACATCACAACTTTCAACATATAATATTCTAATATATAATAAAATTACCCTCAAACTCTAAAATCAATTCAATTTATGGATCAATACATAAAGACCCAACCTGGAAACAAGGAAATTGTATCCTAATTGTGTTGAATTTGGACATCGTTGACGGTAAGTTTACGTTTAAAATCTCGTTCAGGTATAGTGGGGTTGAATTTCTACTAATGATTTTCTTTCTATCCCCATTATAATGTGGTGCAATTCCATCTATCTGCCTTCCTCACGTCTACCAACAAATAATATATTCAACAGGCCTTGTGTTTATCGTACAGTTTAAAATAAGATAATATTTAATGTTAATATTATGTTAAAATTTACTGATAATAATAGATGTGTAGTATTTCCTTTGTAACGTAATCTTGAGCTCTATTATTTTATAAAAATATCATTTATTCCTCAGTTTCACTTCTTACATTATAGAAATGCAGACCCGCCTCGGTGGCGTAGTTGGCTAACGCGCTAGTCGTGTTGAGCTTGACCGCCAAGGACGGGGAGATTGAGGTTCGAATCTCGGTCGGGTGAACTGGAGGTAGTTTTTCCTAGATGGTTTTCCACTCTCCCTCCGTGCAAATGCGAACTCACTTCCTCTAATTCAACCTTTCCAATTCCCAATCCATTAGCGTAATTAGTACTTAAAGCGTATAACTTGAACGGGTAGTAAGACGCGTTGCTAAATATAATAATATAGAAATGCAAGTTACAAATATTAAATTATATCACATCTCTTTAATATACTCGGAACTCTTTGAAAATAATAAAATTTGTATGGTGCCTATTAACTCAATTAATTATATAACAAAATGTGTACAAAGTATACCAAGATATTCAATTGTTAAAAGTTACATTTATTAATTTTATTAAATAAGCTTATATGAAATGTGGCTTTTTGGTTGTTTATTGTAAATAATATATTTTATTTGGCACCCTTTATTATTAATTAACTATACACACATTATATATTTTACTAAAAGAAGAACATATGATCTTATTAGTTTTAGTATGTAAGCTAAAATAATTCTGATGTTTTTATACCAGATTATTTAGTGTGAATATTTCATTATTATTTGTTATCTAGATTTTCTTTTCAAAGCAGTTTGTTCGCCTGAGAGGGAGACACAAAATAAAAATCTTGTAACAAGTGTTGTCAGGAAAGACAACATTTCCTCAAGCACGGACCGGTGAAATGGATGTTAGTGAGGGGTGAAGAGAAGAAGATAGGCATAGGGTAAAGGCGGAAACGAAGTGCCCAAACGATTTCCTTTAAGTAAATTCAAACTTTCCCAACTCTGTTAGCGAAGTGCTACAGAGGACAATGAAAGGAAAGACAAAGATAAAAAACTACGATACTTCTCTCATGTTGGACACAAAGAGCAGTTTTCAAGCGTCCTTGAGGCGCGAATCTTGTACAAATATAATATCTCTTTTAGAAAAAAATTAACATAGCCCGGATAAAAAAGGTACAATTGAATTATAAAGGACTTTTCTTTCTAATTTGCATTTATTTACATATTAAAATAAGAAATTCACATTAAAATAGAAATGTCATATTTTTATCTTTAAGAACTCACAAATATTCTTATAATTAAGTTAGAATATTGAAATTGCCTTTTCTTAAATATATAAATAATAGCTGCCATTTGGAATGGTTCTATACTGAGAAAATATAAACATTACAAGCGATATAATACTTTGGCTAGGCCTAATATTTAATTAGATAATGTTGGTGATTTGTAATTATCTTAGAAAATTATAATTTTTTAAGTTAATTAAAATCAAAACTCTATCATAACATTAATATTTCGGGGAACCTTTAAGGTTTAAAATACATTGATATAGCTGTTATGAGAAAGAACAAACTTTAGTATAATATTATACTATTAAATAAATATTAATTTGCTCTATAAATATAAATATTGCAATAGGATATTTACACACACGAAAAATTGATGAGCGTTTGGCACACTTGTTGACTGTGAGCAATCGGGAACAAGCAAGTTTCTGAATACTTTAGAGAAAATTACCCGAAACTGTTACTAATTGACATTCAGGTCGTTAGACTCACAATAGAACTGGTCTCCCGTTAACACTTGATTGTGAGGGGGGTGTTTCTCATGGGATGTTAACATATCCTATTCCCAATAATGCAGGTGCATTTTCCTGCTAGGTGATATTCATAACTCTTCTCCTAAAATGAGGCAGATAATAGTCCTTGCCATAGGTGTCACAGATTCTTATTCATTGGGGTTAACAGAACAAAAACATTTTCATTTTAAATTAAAAGAGTAGAAATTATTTGTAACAAAAAATAAACAAATCACATGATGACCAAAATACGAATAATCGTGAAAACATTTCCTCCAAACATTGATTTTTTTTAATTTTCTGAAAAAAAAATCACTTTATTTTACGATGCTAAAAAGAACCATTTGAAAAGGTTAGTTATGAGGGGATATATCCCTTATAAAACATCCAGCCCTCTCACTAGCTCGCTAATGAAGCCCGTGCTTTTTATGTAAAAAGTTTAAGTAAATATATCAAGAGCATAGAAATTATCTGAATGGTAAAAACAATTTATTTCGTACATATACTTATATATATATATATATATATATATATGTGTGTGTGTGTGTGTGTGTGTGTGTGTGTTATATCGCCTTGTTCCCTGCTTTCAGTTAATATAGCTTATGTACGATTAATACATTGGGGCGTACCCTGGGCAAAGGTACATCAGTACTGACTAATATTTCCACAAACTTGACCTTGAATGATGTATCCCAGACACGTTATATTATATTATATCCTAAAAAGATAATTCCTTCCCCCAGTTCACATGTATTCAAACCTTGATGGAGATTATTCCAAAACATCACCCCCCACTGGACCATAACAAGACTGGATTGAGCTTGTTCCAAAACATCACTCTCACATCCTGGTCTTCACCCTCCACTGGACCATAGCAAGCAACCAACTTAATCCTACGAATTCTTATTTTCAAACATTAAAAGTCAAATCACACTTTTCACTACATGAAAATAAGGGCACATTTTCTCTAAATTCTACCTCGTTAATTCATATTCCATTTTTGTTATTCGCTAAAGTGAAACAATGCAAGTTATGTTTTCAACCTTACAGTGTAAAATAAGAATACATGTTAAATACTTTTAAATCTATAATTATTATCAAGATATTTTAGGTTAAAATTAAGTTTCAAATACTTATAATTTTTAAATAATTATTCGTAAAGCTCTAATTTTAAAGCTTAGTCATTCTTTTCATAACTTAATTAAAGCGTCAAAGAACCAACATTTTTATCGGTTATTTCAATGCTGAGTATACTCTTGCTCGTAATATTCTAAACCAGCTTTAAGACAAATATTAAAGAGAGAAAAGTAACATGTCTAATCAATCTAAAATTGGGCCTCATTAAAGAGAGTGTCTTATTAAACGTATTCTCTTCAAATTAAGCTATTGAAATTTTTGTAAAATTTAAAAACAAAATATACGCATTAGCAAGTTACACACATAAATAGATCCAGATACCAACCTCTGTCAAATATATACATTTTGTTAAAGTTTTCATAAACAGTTTTACTTTAAAAAATGTATATATTTTTCGTCTGGCTTTTATTTATATCCTTAATTAACATTTTATCCACTGAACTAGTTTTATTTTACTCGGTTTTTAGCACAGTGTCTTACTACCCGTTTGCATTATAACTTATGTAATAACTACGGCCCACCTCGGTGGCGTAGTTGGCTAACGCGCTAGTCGTGTTGAGCTCGACTGCTGAGGACGGGGAGATCGAGGTTCGAATCTCGGTCGGGTGAACTGGGAGGGGTTTTTCCTAAATAGTTTTCCACTCTTCCTCCACGCAAATGCGGGTTCACTTCCTCTAATTCAACCTTCCC
This sequence comes from Timema douglasi, assembly GCA_901482245.1. Taxonomy (NCBI): domain Eukaryota; kingdom Metazoa; phylum Arthropoda; class Insecta; order Phasmatodea; family Timematidae; genus Timema; species Timema douglasi. Next base: position 38,926 of record CABEEJ010006028.1, on the reverse strand, counting down.
AATTCTTAATCCATTATCGTAATTAGTACTTAAGCGTATAACCCGAACGGGTAGTAAGATGCGGTGCTAAATAATAAAATAAAATACTAACTACGATAATGGTTTTAGTGATTAGGTAGGTTATATTCATAGTAAGTGTGCAAGCATTTGGGTGGAGGGAGAGTGGAAAAAACCTTTAGAACACCTAATAGAGATTCACGCCTTGATCTCCCTTTCATTGGCACTCTATACTGCGATAGTAGCGCGTTAGACCTCGCGGCCATGATTTGGGTTACTCGAGTAGTTATCTATTAGAGTATACCTTATTTATACTCAAGGTATGTTTGCATGAAAAGCTAGATAAATATAATATATAAAATACTACTGTGGGAGGTTTTCACATGACACGCGTATGCTACAGTTTCCAGGCCACTTCAATCACTAAACATTATAAGATTAAAACATCCTAGTAGTTAAAATTTATATTTCATTTGGTACAACGAATTTGAATTATTTTTTACAATATATTAATATTCGGTTCTATAAAATATAGAGTTACTATAACGTTCTTAATGCCAACAAGTTACAGAGAACCATTTTATTTTGTTCACATTTTTTTTAAATGCTATGCCCACACTACTCAAGATAAACAGTAAAAGAAACACTAAAATAAGGGCACAGCTAGAATTCATTATCAATTTAAAAATGTAAAATACATAATACTAAACACGAATCTTTATTTAACTTTAAAATTTTTTTATAACCTCTGCAATGACTAGGAGTAAATTATGATTTGAGATTTGTTCATATTAAAAAAGTTTATATTTATTATAATTTTAATTTTTTTTTTCACCTTTGGATTAGATATATTGCTAGTATTCTAAATTTTTCCTGTCTATTGTCGGTATTAGTGATTCAAATTGAGTATCGAGACCTCTTTGATCAAGTAACTGTTTGAAATGAATGTTTCAATCAAAGATACAATATTCCTGGTAGGGATCCAACCAAACAACCAACACTTATATAAAACAAAACCATTGCAATTGTAAATTATTACCACATCATGTTCTAACATATTTACAATATGGTATTAGATACGCGAAAGCTCATTCCCGCTTTTACAAAAGTATGCACGTTCTATCCAGTCCACCTCATTACACCCTATAACTTTCAGGCCCATTCTAATTTTTTCCTCCCATTTGAGTCTAGGTATTCCCAATGGTTTCTTCCCATTAGATTTTCCGGTCAATACCTTGACCATGATTATAGATTCTCCCATTCACACTGCAAGTCCCAACCATCATTCTCTGTGAGATTAGACTATCCTATAAATGCATTACAATAAGTAAAGGGTATATAGCTCATATTTATGTAACATTTAGTTTAAATCCATTAAGTATTTCAGAAGAATCTGCTAAGTTACGCCATACACATACCCTACCGGTTTCTAGAATAGTTATTGCTAATTTAAGAAAACTTAAGTTTCCATTAATGGCATATTCATTTCTGTTCATCTTAGTTAGGAATAGTTTCTTGGGTAGTTTTCAGTCTTATATAAGTGCTCAATAGATGAAAGAAATCTATTTATAAAGCCACGCTATAAAAATATTATATATTTGTGAATGGAAATTATAGGACTAAATGTTTAAAAATATTAATTTTTAATTTTAATATAACAAAAGGGTTGATGTCAAACAACATTTCTCATTAAATTACTTAGTTTAATTCTACCCATTAAATGGTAAGATATATATATATATATATATAATAAATGTTGGAAAAAAGATGTAGAGTAATGATTATTTTTTTAAATAGTCTTTACATTTTATTAGAACTAGTGGACAATTGTTAGGTTCATTAGCCAATAAAAATTGTGAAGTAATTTGTATTATAAATCCGCATTAAAAATTATAAAATATTTCAAATATATCATTATTATTTAAATAAAGGTTTGTCTATTTTTCCGTTTACATTTAAAAAAAATAAAATAAAATAAATAAGTATTAAATTTTTTATCTAAAATATTATATTAAATTATTATGATTTATCAAGTATACAAAGTATTGAGAATATAATTATTTTAAAATAAACAATTTACAATACATAGTCATTTTAAATATTATTTAGCAAATACGAATGCTGGAATTATTAATATTGGGTCTTAAACTTAATATATAGTTTGTTTATAACAATATGCTATAATATCTTCAAGATCATAGTTAATTTGATACAATGGTATCTTATAAAATTTACATGTATTTGCTTATTCGTTATTTATGAAAATAACCACCGCAAGAAGATGAACCGTATTCAAGAAAATTTATCTTGTTCAAAGGTGAAAAAAATTAAACAAATATTAACTTTTTAAATATTAAAAATACCAAAATTATGATTTACTCATAGTCATTTTATGGAGAATAAAATATTCTTAAAGTTAAATGAAAACTCATGCTTGGTATTTTGTATTTAACGTATTTTATTATTGATTATGAGTTCTAGCTATGCGGTTATTTTAGTATTCCTGATACTGCTGGAGCGTTGAGTTTACTTTACATAATGTGGTTATAGCAACTCTAAAATTGTGGTATTTCAAAAGAGAATTATTTGATGTATGAAAATACAGAAATTTATCGCACTAATGGAAATTGTAACATTACCTAATAATCCTCAATACCGCTTCAAACATATTCTACTATATTCAAGGATCCCTATGTGAGATTTGAAAGGCTTTATTTCAAATAATATCCTATAATTATTTAGTGGGCTCAATATATTAATAAAGGGTTAATTTTTTAAATGAGAAATAATTTAGTTCTAATCTAGGCTGCTCCATTTAAAGCAGGCGTGTTCAACCGATTTGACCATAGGGGCTCACTGAACCTTTAAAATGCTCAGGGAAAAGAAATAAAGAAGAAAAAATAATCTCACTATCTTAAATAAAAATAATTCCAATTAGTATTTTATATAAACCTTAAGCTTTTCTTATCATAGTTTGTGTGCATATATATTGCTAAAACAAAATCATTTCTAATCTCATATTATTTAATTTCTTGCTCAGAGGATAGATAACACAACTTGTTAAGTAGAAGATACCATTAAGAATAATTTGGAGTTTATAAAAGATGTATCTTCAAAATCAATATAACGTGGCGTAAAAATTTCTGTTTTAATGTTGGACACACAGAATATTCGTATTTAAGGAACTAAATTAACAGAATTTATGGCAATTCTCTTTGTAAATGATGATAGTTGTTTATATCATCAGGAACAAGAAAGTTTGCTGCTATAAGTAATACGGGAACACACCATGTATTGTTGTCCATGTGAGAAATACTTGGCGTGGAGATCAACGCCTGTCATCTTCAGAACTTGTTGTCTTGCTGTGTTGATGGTCATCGAATAGCAAACCTAGATAAATTTTTTTTTAACTACACGCATTTAAACTGGAAGACCGACGATGGAATCATGGGTAATCTTGGTATCACGACTATTTATCCCCTACTGGAACCTGTCATGACGGTAACCTCTATGATAAAGTTTTGCAGACTCTTTACCTGTAAGTGAGTCTCATTACACAGTTTAGGTAGATTCAAATTACTCAGAAAATTATGACTGCTCAAATTTCATTTAAAGAGCCTGAATGGTTAAAACAAATATATTAAGGGAATTAAAAAACTAGACAGGGTAGTGCCTATAGACCTATAATGCAGCATGGTGCTTCAAACTGTTCTAAGATACAGTGATTAGTTTTATCAGCTGTTTAATTTTTGGATATTGAATATCTTGTTCCTGGAACCATGAGAGAGGCTGGTTTTGTAAAGTACTTAACTGGTTATTCATATGAAACTGAGGAATTTCATTGTATTTTTTATTTTAACACGAATGGTGCAAGTAACAATGTGTTGCATCTTTAATGTACAATTTCGCTGGGAGGTTTAGTTACCTACACATCAAATGCTGGAAATTTCCTAACTACGCTTCAAGGCATAACTGAACACGTTATTCCATATTTCAGGCCGTTCATTGAAACATTGTGGTGTCAATATAAATGATTTCGCGTGTAATGTTCTACTTAAAATCGTTCAATGTCCAAGGCTGTATAGCCTAGATCTTTTCCTTCAGATAAACCCACAGAAAAAGGGTCTAGTGAGGTCCAGTCCGGTTATCAAGGTTGCCATAAGTTCTTGGAGATGAGTCGGCTGTCAAAGAGAACTTGTATCAATGCCATAGAGTCATGTGACGTTTGACAAGTGGCACTGTCGTGTTTAAATTACCCCTATCCCAGATCAATATAATCCACTTACAGAGTGAATTCTATAAAAATGCGCGTGTACTGTATGATGCTCACAGTTCCATCAACAAAAATTGGGCAGACTATTCTCTCCTCGAGTATTGCATTCCAAACTCCGACTTTCACCGGGTGCATAGATACTTCACCATTGACACGTGGATGCTGTGCGGTCTAAATTCGTGTGTTTTGTGAGTTTACATGGCCATGGCTTAATGACTCACGTGGTGACTACGGCAGTCTGCAGCAACCTCCGGCAGTACAGAGGAACGATACTTGTCAGCTTCAGGCACAAGAGTTCCGGTTTTGTTTCCAACTTGTGTATCAACTCCAGTATTGTGTTCCTCTCCGGAGGATTGTGAACACCAAATTCCCTCTTGTACACTCTTTGCGTTGCTGTGACCGAGTTTGTTATCCATTGGGTTATCACTAGGAACAACCACTGCAGGTTATGTACTGGATCTTTACAACGATATTGAATAAAACTAAGACAACAATGGAGAAATAAGTGGAAAAACCATAACAGTTGCTCTGCATAATCTCTTGACAAATAAATTAAACTCCTAGAGCTCCCACATATTTTGAAATCAAAACGGAGCCAATACATCTAGTTTATGTCTTATGAAAGGCAGATGAGCATGTTGTTTGACCGGGAAGGCTTAACAACCCCCTTCTCTATATATAAATGTATTTATATATGTGTGTGTTTTTTAGACAGTTCTAGTAGCTCGAAATGATCGGTCAGTAGGGTTTCTCGGAATCCTCAAGAGAAAAATAAATTAGGTGACGAATCCCATATACACATTGTTGATTCTGAGATCCCCAGAGTTTATTTATATCTTCAATTTATGTATTATGTGACATTCTATAGTATAAGATATAATTTTTACATTAATTTTGATGTGAAATTTGCTTAGAAATTTTGCATAAGGCAACCAGGTCATTAGAAAAATGAAGAGTAAATTTGAATGTCGCATAAGCTTTTCTGCTCCTTGTAACAAATTAGCAGCTATTCCCATATGCTGTATGCACTTTTATGTTCCCTTTTAACATAACCGATGAAGAAGCCCCAAAGGTAGCCTATCTCTTAAACCTGAGATTAGCCAAGAATAAATAATTAATTTTAAGAATATTTCCTATACTTTTGTTCCTAAATAAAAATCACACTTTCACTATAGTATCTTAAGTTATCTATAATACTTTTATATCTACGGTAAGTTGTTCTGTGTTAAATGTAAGCTAGTATGTATTCAAAGTTCGCAATATAATTGGGTAGTCGTAGGTCATCTCTATCAAAATATAGTCTTAATAGAAGACACAGCCATAATAATTATTTGAATAAGACTCAAGTCTTTCCCAGTCTCATCTTGGTTGGTTTAGTGCAATAGCCCGAATAAAAAATATTTTAATTGAATTCCTAAGTTTCTGCCGATGGACATTTATGGATCATAAAACAAAATATTTGTACTGTAAGTAAATGTCTTTGAAAAGGTATCTTCAGAATACAATTTGAAGAAGGTTGTTAATGGTTTGACGTATGGGTTATTAGTGACGTGTGTTACATTACTTGTAAAATATACATTGGTGTAATATATGACTAGATTCACAACACCTTGATCAATACCTATTGACATTGTTCTACCTCATTGCTCAAGTTAACACTAAGGATCCCCCCCCCTTTTTTTTTAGCTTGCACACACATATTTAATGGATTTGATGAAACTGTACAGCCACACATTAATGTGAGAAACAAACGATTGTTTATATCCAACGTTCAAGAACGGTTTGTTTATGAACTCGCTCCATCGTCGGGATGTCGCTTACGGTATTTGGGATATCGGTCATATCCATCAACGTAGCTCTTTGAAAATTATTTGGATAGTTATTGCTGCATGAAAGGAAACAATCGATTCAAAATTCCATCTGGGCCCTGTACTATATTTAAATTAACACTTACATGCAGCTGTATTTCAATGTTTGAATCCGGAATCTCAAAACTGATCACCGAATCTAAACTGTCGGGTTTGATTTTGTCTGAACGCATAACAGTATATGTACTTGTGTTAGTCCTGGCTTTTGTAAATTTACAGATTACATTAAACACTTATTGCCTTTAACGTTACTGCTCAATTCCTTGAAGACAGCTTTATAAACTTTCTAAAGTAACAAAACATAGGTGTAATATAAATCAATATGGCGGAACTCCACACTGACTTTCTCGGTCCATTGTTTAAACATTGAAATATGTATTAAAAACTCGTAATATATGCCAAAGAAAATAATATACACTAGAAAACCCGAGTTACTATTAAACATACTTTGGTAAAACTTTTTGACTTCCAGTTTTAAATTTTATAATTTTATTTTTAAAGAATTAAAGTCCTCCTTTGTATATTTGGACCAATAGAAAAGACCTATATTGGGTCCTCAAGGTTAAACACTTCTTATTAAAATGTCGAATTCCAGTTAAAATTTTCTACATTTTATCAAGTGTTGTACATCTTATGGTTATTGCATTGTAATTAAATTCCTCATTCATAAAGATAACCAATAAAATAGGTAAGTACTGAAAATTGAGTCTAAAATGATAGAGATAGATCTTTGCTGTACAAATATTTTCCCTAAGAGGTTTAAGGACAAGAACATCAACTTTTGAAATACTTATTTACTTACTCTATGGTATTAGATAATTAATTCTCTAAGACTTAAGTAGTATATATCTATAACTAAAGCTCACAAAATTGTATTAATGATACATTTTCAAATATCAGAAAAACCATTGTTTTTATAAATAAATATTTCAAATATTTATTTTTGTTTTTAATAGTACTAAAAATTTTCAATTCAAATGATAATATTTATCTCAAAATTAATAGTTGTGGAGATATGGAAAATTACACATCCGTAAAGTACTCTGAAAGTCAATTTTGTGGGAAAACGGAAATAGCCATTTTGCCTATAATCTTAATCAACGCATAGATACTAGTTTTAATCAAAATAGTTAGAGCCGAACTTTGGAAAATCGATTATTTTTCTTTCCGCTTAGTTTTAGGGCTAGACAAATACACAGACACATTGCATTGAAAAAAACAACACTTTTTAGGGTTTGAGGCATCATGAAATGACGATAAATATACCTACATATTTGCAATGATAGGTAATTTCAAATCTCAAAGCATTAAGGAGGTATAATTAAAAATTAAAATTCACGCATCAGTACGGATCTCTTAAAGTCATTTTACATTATACATTAAATATTGATTTTGTTAGAGATAACGTTTTATTAGGCTTAACTGCTTAGAGATCAGATTGTAACTATATATAATAGTTTATTTTGACATCACAGTGGAATAAACACAACATACGTTTTATAAAAATAAATAGTATATTAATGAAAGATGGATATTTGTGAATACAATAGTAATGTTGAATTTTTATTAAATTTGATAGTGCAGACTAATATGTTCATTACGTTGTGAATAGCTTAGTCATTTTGTAAAGTTATATTAAAAACAAAATAATTTAGACAATTAAGCTTGCGTTAACATTTTGTACAAAGTTTGAAATCCCAACCACACATATCATTCAATTTACTAAATATCTAATTTTTATAGTACAAAAGCTAAATGTGTTATAAACACAGGGATAGTCCAACATCCAAGGTAGATTATCTGTGTCTATGAGTACCACTATTGTGTTGCCTTTTTGCTGCTAGTTTGTTGCTTGTTGATTTCAATGCTGATCTCTCTATGATCTATTTTTAATGTTTATTAAAAATATTGAAGAGGATTTTCAACGTTGGCTGGTAAGGTTACCAAAATCCCTTGATCAATTGGTTTTAAGATAGGAAGAATCTACGAGTGAGCCTCTGACTATAAGATTGTACCCTTCGACTATTTTGTATTTTAACTGGAATAATTCCAGGAGACCCTCTGAATAAAAACAAGAAATAAGTAAATAATCTTAATTATTGTCATTGAATTTATCACAGCCCTTAGTGGGAGTAAGCCGCTTAAACGATTGTGCTGAAACTTCACATGAGTAAATTAGGACGTATATAATACACTTTATATAATTTATTTAGCATAGGATATTAACATATAATTTTAACATTGAATAAGTATCATAAAGTATATACCGTGTTAAGAACGTGTAGCTATAGTTCATCTTCGGTAGGAGGGTAGGCGACAGCTAGCAGATTGTTCTTTATTGCAAACACCCTTTGGAAGTATTACTCGAATCATTCTCTAACACAATTTATTGATAACATAGTATTAGTAATCAAATAATAACTATTATTTCAGAATAAGTTAGCATTATTTACTTTCGGCTAATGTTTTCAATAAATAACTTTCTGTTAGCTGTCACATACATACACTTGTACCGACAATGAGATAATATATAAATATATTAATATATTACTCGTTAGGAAAAACTATCTTCTGCACGACGTCACAGAAAGAAAGGTTGAGGTAAAGAGGAACATAAGATGAAGGAAGGGTCAAATATTGGATGATTTGAAGGAAATAAGTAGATTCTTGGTGCTAAAGGTGGAGGAAGAGGATAGGGCGGGCTAAGTTCACTGAGAAAAACAATGGAGGGGTCGTAAGACAAACCACCTAATAATATTATAATCTATGCCAGGTCTATTTCAGACGGTGCTAGTCCTTACACATTTTTTTTTTTGCTATAATCTGTATTTATAAAGCTCAGTGTAAACAAAACAATCGTGTGTGGAAGTGGTAACGCCATATTGTCCGCTCAGCCAGTAGCAGAAGGCCATCACGTGACCGGGGGTATTTCCGTGCTAAGAGGTTGTGTTGTTTCCTAGCTTGGCGTGTTTTCTCGACATCCCGGTGAGAAATAACACAGCTGGAGAGACAGGAACAAATTGTTATTACTTCTCTGATTCCTCGTCAAGTAGGGTCTGGAGTTTTCAATTGCACGAGGAGCTAGAGGCGGAGCTTTAAATTGAACCCTGGCTTAAAATTTACCAGGGGAAAGGGAGATTTTTTTTTACCTAATATGGAGTAAGCCTAGAAAGTATTCTACGAATGAGGACGCTACCTACTAACACTCATATAAAAGCAATAAAAATTAGATTGAATAGGGCACAACATAAATAATATGTCTTATGATTATTAATTTTAATATTTTGCTTGCTGAGTAACTATATATAGAATTTATAATTTCAGTTAAGTAATGTTAAATAACGTTAAGTTGAGCTATGTGTATAATATTAAACTTGCTTAAGAGTTACTATAGTTATAAGAAATTAACTAAAGCTCAACTAGTTTAATTAGTGTTTATTTAGTTATGAAAATTAAGTGTTTTTTTTAGCAGCGCGTCTCACTACCTGTCAGGGTTAAAGAATTGGTACAAATTACACTAATTTTTCCAGGGGATTTAGGAGGTTGTATTTTTAAGAAGTATATTCACATTTTCATGTATGACGTGTGTTAAATCATTTTAGAATAAACACCCTCAGTACACCTGACCAAGCTTCGAACCTTGATCTCCACACAATCGGCATCTAGTCTAACATAAGAGTGGTGCGTTAGACCATGTGGTTCTAGCTATGTTATTTTAACTCTTGTTAACTAAAGATATGTTGAAACAATTTGTTTATTAGAATTAATTTTTTATCAATGCATATTAACTAAACGCAAAACGCTTTGAAACCTTTTTATCTCACTTGATTAGGGCTTTATATTCTATTTGAAGAAGTAATTAGCTACTTTTAATTCTATTTTATAATTTATTAAAAACATTGTAATTAAAATAGCCGCCCAACTAAATATACGTATGTGTATTTACATAATTTTTAATTTTTGGGAAATATTATACGTAAATAATTAGAGGAATAATGATTTTTCATTAATTATGGTTAATTACTAATTTTAATTTAATTTTAATAATTAAGTTTGTGTCAATTTACCATGTACTTTTAAATAAATTGGATGTTGTGAAGTTATTCACTGTATTCATTATGGACAGTTATTTCCGGGAGGTTGGTACACAAATAGTTGTTTAATATGCGAGAGAAGTACTATAATATAGCTAACTACATTATTTATATAATCCTGTGTATACAATTATTTACAAAACCAACAACTAGACATAATATCCCATTTATGAACCAATTACCATACCATTTAACAGAGTGGCTATAAGTATTATATGATTGGCAAAGACAAACAAAAGCTTACCAAACCAAGCTGAGGAGTACATTGAACGAAATGTAATGTCATCTAATGTTTTGACATTTATTTATTATTTTTATGCTTTATTGTATTAAAATACGTATAATCACGTACAGTTTTATATTTCTGTTTCTGTGTGCTTGCCTATATGTTCTGACTTTATAGCCATCCCGTATGAAACTGCTTCTTCTGATGAAATACAAGACACATCTAAACTAGTGATCAGCTAGTTTGTCCCTGTTTAAACTCTTTCTTTCTTATCTGCAATTTGCATGCTCCTAGACTAGAAGGCACTTTGTCGACCCAAGAGTGTCTTAGTAAGCCAGGTGGTCGTTCAATAATTCCTAGTTGCAATGTTTCTGTATCTGTGCATTTTATATTTTAATTTCTTATTTGGATATGGTTATCACCTTTTGGCTATCAAACACACTTATAGGTCGTTATTTGTCTCAAACTCTACTATTTCTTGTTTTTATGTTGTTATATGATTCGTGTAGTAAGGTTAAAACATATACATTCATAAATAGCTAATATTTGTACCTACATGTGTCTCAGTCAAGGATATTCAGGAATAACTTTATTTTATTTAATCCAATACACACCTTTAAGAAAATACGTTTTTTTTGTGGAACTGGTAGCAAGGTTTTTCGCTCTAAAAAATGAATCAGCTAACAACATAAATGACTGTATCTTAGACCAGTTAAAACAGATTCTTAAACTTACTTGTCCACCAGGATCAGTAGGAAACTATTCACAAAGCAGTATAATTTTTACAGTCCTTTAATCCATCCAGTTTACTTATCAATGCACTTAATTTGTTACGTAGTTTGAACCCACCTAAACTGTGTAGTGGGACCCGCTTGCAGGTGAACAGACTACGAATATTTATCCTAGAAGTGACTATCGTGATAGGTTGTACTATGAGAAACAGGTCGTGTTACCAAGAATAGCTATGATTCCATCAAGACCTGTCTTTCCAGTTTGAAAGCATGCAATTTCCCATCAAGATTTTCTTTGTGCTGAAAATCAATAACGCTCATGAACAAACCGTGAAGGCGGCAGGCGTTGATCTCCACGGGGATTGTTTCTCGCATGGACAACTATATATGGGGTGCTACCCTGCTATCACTATCAGAAATCTTTAACTTTTCCCTCCTGATAATAAAATTACTAGCTTCGTTTAAAAAGAAGCTTTGTGTAAAATTTTGTTCATTTACTCTTTCCATTAATTCAAATATTCTGTGTATTTAGTCTTAAAACTAAAACATTAATCCTCCTTGTTGAATTTATTAAGTTTACAGTTAGATATTTTATCACCTCCATCATGGTAGTTATTACCTAGTGTACTAAAAACCACGGCATTGGCCCACAAGCGAGCGATAGCAACACCACCTAGAGAGAAGGCCTGCTGTGACGTCACTAGTCTGCGGCCATGCAGCCTCCTTGTGCTTAAACAACGAAAAGTTGGTTTCGTCAATCAAATGCTATTTCCTGTATTTATTATTGGTGACAATTTATGTTAAATTACTGTTTAAATATATTAAATTATTTATTTATATAACAATTAAACTGAAAATAAAATATATGAAACCATGCATTTCCTGGGCAAACGTATTTAAATTACAATATATTGTTTGTGTAGAATATTCAGTAAGTATTTTTATTATATTTCTAATAAATTATCTGAGGAACAAATATTATTTTGATGAGCTTTATAATTAAAATATTTATCAAATATAAAATATTACTCGAGTAATGTATATTACTATGGAAGAAAGAATAAAGGCATTTAAGATATTCACATTAAATTAATTTGTTCGTAAATCCATGTAATAAATATAAATTAAATGCATGTTTTAAGCACAGTATTTATTCAATGTTCCACACAGATTTAGGTACATTAATCTAAATATTACCTTCCTCATCCTTACTATACTATAGTGATATACGTGTAGCCCTAACGGGTTTTGAGAGGTAGTGGAAAATGTGAATTTTTAAATATTGTAAAATGTACCCACATATATAATAATAATTATATATATATATTAGTAGGTCTTATTAAACCAAACGTGGATCAATGCATTAAATATAAATTAAATGTATATTTTAAGCACAATATTTATTCAATGTGTGAAATTTTGGCATCTAATGCAACCATTTTTAGAAAAACCAAACGGTGCTAAGATTTTATATTTGGAATATTAGAAGTACTTGAGGAGATTTATTAATTGAAATAAATATAATTTCAATGAATCTTCATTTTATTGCGTAAATATTTGACAAATAAATGCAATATTCAATTAATTATTTTGTATACTTAAACGTGTGTAATAAATAGGGAAGGCAACTGACTCCTTTTAACTTTATATTGGTGGTTCATTTACATTAATATTCAATCTGAAACTCATGAAAACTAATACGAGCTGAGGTTCTTCATATTTTGCCTCCGGATTTTGAAAATATATCTGATACAACCCCGCAATAGCAGAAACAGAACGGCCCGGTCAGAGTAGAGTAGACAACTCATCCCCTCTTACTCCAGGTCCTTGAAACCATAAATCTGTGGCCAGTGTTTTTGGCGGGTTTGTACAGTTTATCGCCCCGACCCATCGTCATCTCACCTGGCTCTCCAACGTTTTCAAGTCAGTGTAACAAATGCGACATTGATGAAAGGATTTTTTTCAGTGTGGCTGAGTCATTTATTGTCTTCAAGGATTTTTGAAATGTAGTAATAGTAGAAATAACATTTTTTTATTTTAAAAAATGACCCCACAAAAGCTTAAAGATGGTAAAAAATATTCCAAGGCAATTAAAACGCTTTTACGAAGACATTCAGAAAGCCCAAACCTTTAATAATTTGTGGTTGTGACTTCAAACCTATGAGATTGAACTTAAATAATGTACTTTTTGGAAAACTCTTTTGAAATCTGGAACCAAATCTGGAACCTCCAACCTATCACGTCAATATCTTACCACTGAGCTATCCAGGGCTAATCATGTGTTAAGGTCAATTATCGCTCATATTTTAAGGGTTGGTCGGTAATATTTGTGTAAAATCGTCGGCCATTTAATAACAATCCGAAACACACTCCATCGTTGATCCAGGATAGCGTTATGCCTCCGTTTGAAGCATTTTATTAATTTAAATGGTTTCTTAAATATAATTTGTATTAAATAATTAGTGTATATAATATAATACTACAGTAATTAAGGAGCCATGATCTGCCAGAGGTCTTTCACCAACTCTGCTTTAAGTATGACTGATAAGTACTTCTTAGCATTGTACAAATTCTGGGTAGGCAGCTCACTGGTGAGGCTATGATGCGCCAAGCACAAGGGTCCAGGTTCGATTATCATGTACAATACAATAATCATTTTTCAACTATATTGAGAAATAATAAAGTGTGCCCTTTTGAATGGATTTAACTGTTCGAACATATAAATCTCTTGGATTATTATAAAATCATTATTTAGGCCTTTATAAATAAAACTCCGTCAATGCAGAATTATTTCATATCTTAATGGTTCTATTCTCCATAATATATTTTATGCTCCCAGATTTCAATTTTAATGTAAGATCATATTTAACTTAGAATTAAAAAAATATATTTTATATAAATGAATAGTCCAAAACGCTGTAAATAGCTTATTAAATATTTAGCAAAAATATAAATAATACATTATTTTAAAATGACGTTAAAAAAGAATACAGCGTGAGATGAAAGCCTATATTTAAGTTACGTTAATGTGTTAATACAATTGTGCATATGTTAAAAAAACAAAGATAGATTACTGTTTAGTCATATTGGCCATGAGATGAAATTTGTAGGTTAATACATTAATATATAATGCTAATTTTTGCCTTATTGTACCCCTCTAGCTGAGAAAAACTTTAACTGTCAAAAAAATCAAACTCAAGATTTTGTTATATGCCGACGTTTCATGACACACTGAATTCAATAAAGTGTGTTTTTGAAATAATGTCAGTCTGTATTTCTGATTAGGCCAATTGTGAGAAAACCTGGGATCTAGTGTTTTCATAAGCTTTCTCTGAGCTTATTTTAAATAATTCATCCAACTCACTGCTTCCCATAAAAACCCTGATGCAGCATGGATCGAACCCAGGACCCCTTGATTTGTAGCTAGCAGCTTTGATCGCTAAACCACAAAGCTGGTCACCCGATACGTTGTTATTTATTATCTGATTGGGGAACTAAGAACTCTCGGATAGGGACGTTATTATTTAAATAGGCATATTTCTAAAACCGACATTTAAAGAGGCAAATAAATGGGAAAATATTAGTATATAATGTAATAATTTGTTTCTTGTCCATAGTTATTATAATCCTATAAAATTATGCCATGTATTTTCACTTTTATACCCTGATTAAGTACTTTTATCTTGAAAATGGTGATTATAATTGATATTGAAGATTTATATAGCTCTTAATTTAAAATATTGACTAAGCTAACCTTACCTGAACAAAACTAGCCTATTTTAAAATACCTAGTCTGACTAACTTAAACCCTAGTAATTAAGTAAACCTGCAAGACAATGGCGTAAGACTTACATAGAACTGGATAAAAGAATTGATAACATATTCCGAGACTTCAAAAAGAAAAATAACTTGAAAATAAGTATGAAATACAGCAGTAAAACTCTTTCATTTCATGCGTTGCCAAAACCACTCTGGTATTATATAGAAAGCCAGGATTTAAAAAATTGCCGGTGACATATATATATTCTCAAGAAATTATGCATTTTTACTTACATAAACAGTCTTACTTTCGTCTAAAGTAAACATTAATTAAACTCATTCAGGACTCAATAGACAATGTCTATAGTCGAATACTAGATAAATTATTTACTTTAATATATTTATCAGATAGAAACTTCTTTTTCTCACTTTTGACAGCTTTGAATATTTGAATAACTGAAAAATATGTATGGTGATATTTAAACATTTTGGTCTGGTTCAGGTTATAGTTTCTATGTTCTTTGTAAGGTTATTCAAGGTAGTGTTAGAGTATGACTAGTCTTTGCACTTGTTTGTTGATAGTAGCTCTGTTGTCGAATAAAGGCTAATGAGCATGTCGATGTATCATGTTTCAATGAAATGTCAACACAAGTAATTTGAAGCCTATTCTCAGTACTTTATTTTTTAATATTCAAGCTATTATATGTGTTCCAGTCATCCATTCCGACGATTTAGTGTGAAATAGTAGTGTCTCGAGAGACTTTTTGAGATTATTTAGATTATATCAAATTACGCCATTAAAGATGCTCTTCCCCCTACACACGATACATTTAAAAAATCATGTTTCAAAGGGTTAATCATTTATCCTCGAAAGTTTTAGTTTTTTCCGTCTATATACGTTTACAAAGTGAATGTTTAAAATAAGAGGGAAAACAAAGAGTTAACCTCTTCCCCCCTTTTTACTTTCTTTCTATCTTACAGGCAGAGAAAGTATTGTGATCGTCAAAAGAATCAAACTCAATATTTTGATGAATCTTGAGGTCTAATGACCCCCCGAACCCTAAAAAGTGATATTTGCTATGCCGTCTGTCTGTGTGTCTGTTTAAACTTAAAAATAAGAGTACTTTAATAAGGAGTGATAAGAGAAAAAGTCGATTTTCTCAAACAACTCTCTCTACAACTTCTCTACAACTATTTAAGATTCAAAAAACTTATTATTGCAAAATTGTAATACTATTAAAAATAAAAATAAACTTTTATTTGAAATATATATTTATAAAACTAACATTCCCTGAGATATTTGCAAATATATTAATACAATTTTGTTAGCTTTAGTTGTAAAGAGATACTACTTAAGTATTAACGCGATAATTCTCCAATGTCATAGAGTAATTAAATATAGCCTAATTAAGTCTCTCAAAAAGTTTATGTTATTTTTCCTTAAACCTCTTAGGAGAAATGTTTGTACAGCAATGATCTATCTCCATTTTAGACTCAATAGTCAATATTTACATTTTTTATTTCTCAAAATTTATAAATGAAGAATTTAATAGCAATGCGATGACCTGAAGATGTGTAACACCTGATAAAATGTCGTGAATTTTTAACCAGAAGTCGAAATATTAATATGAAGTGTTGACCCTAGTGGACCCAAAATCGATATCGGTCCAAACAAACAAATGAAGACATTAATTGTTTAAAAATAAAATTTAAAACCGGGACTTAAATAATGTTTTACACAAGGATAGTGCAATTAATGCCTGGGTTTGCTCATGTATATTATTTACTTTCACATATACTACGTGTTTTGAATAAATATCTCCATTTTTAAACAATACAGTGAGAAACTCCATGCGGAATTTCGTACCATTTATTTTTAATGTGTCTTCACCATCGTTAATTTTTTATTTTTTCCAGATAGTTCATCAAATCTTTTCTCTATGTTTTGTGTTTGTTGCTACACAAACTTTAAGGGAAACTGTACCAATTTGTTTACATATGATGAAACAACTTCGTGGTAGTCAAAACCCAGAAAAGCTCATGATTTTAAGGTACTGTTGTTTGCTTTTAGTTTGTTTCATACAAGTTTCATTTGTTTTGTTTTGGAAGACTTATAATTAAACCATAATACATTCGCCATGTCAAAATCACGCTTTTCCACTTTAAATATGGAAACACATAATATACTTCATAATTTAAACTCGTTTATTGAGTATTGTTCCATGAAATGTTTTGTTTGTTCCAAATATGTTCTTGCACAAACGTTAATTGAATCTGCACAGTTCTTTCACTGATAAAACTCCATATTCACTATAGTCACCTCTTTTAAATATATATATATTTACTGAAGTATTTTTTGCTTCGTTTGTTACAAAATGTTTCATATATTTTTTTTGCAATATATTGTTAGAAAAGTTAGTAATTGAGATCAAATTACATGAATTACAACATGATGAAATGAACAAATTATTTGTAATTATATCAAAATGAAACGGATAAAACCCTAAAGAAACAGCAAGGAAATATGTAAGAAAATAATTTTGATACAATAAAAACATTTATTTTTAAACTGAATATAATCAGTTTTTGTCTCTTTATATGACTGAGCACAGAATTCATTCCAACGAATACAAAACGATTGTAACTATAAACACCATGATATTTTATATTGTGCTACCCAGCACTGGTGGGCCCTTGAACTAAGTGTTAATATAGTATTGTATAATTTTTAGTGAAAGAAAGATTGAGAGTTGAATTCCTTTTGGATATAACAAAGGTCATTTTACCTAAATGGTTTCCCACATTTCGTCCACAAAACTGCGGGTACATGTATTCTTAACTCCATGTACCACATTTCTAGTAAACTAGTATAATTAATATAAATGAGTTAGACTTATAGAACTAACGGATGGTAAGATATAGTGCTAAAATATATAGATTATGATGTTATTTGCCACCCTACCTCGTGTTTCCCTATTTTTTCCTACTTTTGTGAACAATTTCTGATTTATTTTCTAATTTAATTTCGTGTGAAATCTTCAAATTTCACCAGCTGGTTGTTGGCCTGACTAATGACAATGTTTACATATATTAAATTATGTAAAAGGACGGAAGCAACAACGTAAAACATTGTTTTAAATAATTTAAATAAGGAATTTTGATTTAAGGAAGAACACTTACCTTTTATTAAGCATATTAATTATCCTTTTAAGAAGTGTGATTGACTGTATTTATTTTGAAGGTCGGCCATCTTTGTTTTAACGCATGCCCAGCGCTATCAAACGAGTGAGGAGTGAACCTCGTGATTTGGAAGGAAGAAAAA
>CABEEJ010006028.1:8005-19902 GCA_901482245.1 Timema douglasi | reverse complement strand
ATAAATTCACAAAAGTGCCAACAATGGTTATTTCATACATTCATTTTTATTTGTAGCCTAAATTATATTTTTCTTCAACAATCAATTTTTTCTTTTATCTATATTGGTCATGGTTTTTTAAGCTTTAAGTTCACCCAGAGGTCCCGAGGTTGAGAGTCGTCGTGCCACTGAGTGGATAGCCGAGGTAAAGTTTTTTTTTTATGACTATTATTTTTCCCCTAGATGCTAGGGGTGGCGCCCAACTAAAACACAAGTATATAGGTAAAGAGAATACACAGATATCTCTTACACTGTTTGAATGAACCGAGGTTTAAAAGATCGATATGTTCCCGGTCAAAGAAGATTATATTATATTATATATTATATTATTATTTTATTAGTATCACTGTAAAAGTAAAAAATTATATATATTTTATTACAAGATCAACTATATACATATTATATATATCACTATCTATTATACATATAGATAGGGGGCTCGAGAACTCATAGTCCAAACTGCATATATATATTGTTTGAACCAAAAACTATACATTACAATACCCTTACATTCAGCAAATTATGCTAATACCATAAAATTATGTCAAAGGTTTCGGCGTATATCACTGGGAGGGTAAAGCTGTTCAAGCATGTATGTACAACAAGTTGCATAGGAGTTAGGTGCGTGATTCTGTACATGTATTAATAGCAAGCACTTTCTGTGATGTAGGACCGTTAATGATGACTCTCAGAACGTATTGACATTTTCAGATTGGCTTGTGTGTTGTTTACTATTGGTTCGTGATATGTTCTGCTACCGTGCTCCAAGATGTCGAGGTGTGTACTCCGTGTAGTGCTGCACGTCTAACTTCTATGCAACTTGTTGTACACGCATGCTTGAACAGCTTTGGTCTCCCGGTGCTCTATGCTGAAACTTTCGACACAAATTAATGGTATTAGCATAGCTTTTCAAGTGTATAGGGTACAGAGATTTAGTTTTTCTTTTGGTTCAAACACGATATACGTGCAGTTTGAGCTATGACTTTCCTAACATACATTCATATATGTATATATATAAAACTGAAACCGTTGGAGAGACAATGTGGAAAAAACCACAAAACATTGTCAAGAAAAAAAGAATCCGATTCAAAATTTGGTGAGAAAATCTGTACATTCATCAATAATTCAATAAGTACTCTAAAAATTCAATGATACTGTTCATAAAGCAACTCATGATAAATTTCTGCGATGCTCGGAATCTTTTTAGAAAGCTTAATTGTTTGTTTTCTAAAAGGTTAAACAGATTGTTCTTTGACAAGCCGATGTAATGTTTGTGTTGGGGAACTAAATCATTAACATCTCATGATTTGCGCTCACTGACATGTTAAATAGGGATGTGAGTAACTTCGAAATGTTGACATCAAAGGTCAGTCTCGCTCGCATCGACCTCTATACACACAATAACACTCTCATATTCAAAAAAGTTTAAACGAAAACAATATGTCGAATGTGGATATATAAAGAACATGTGGGAAATAGCCCAGTAACTATTAGTTACTAAACATAGTTTTTTAAACAGCTATTAACCTTATTTTATCGTAGAGTAGAGTTTAAATGACATATTTTATAAATTGTAAGCATCGATAAAGTAATTTAGCTATTTTAGCATACAATATTATTGCGGGTTTTAATTTAATTTTTTAAACTTTCTCTTTACCTATATTCACTTAAAAGATAACTTAAAAAATTAAAATTATTGTTATTTGAAAACAACATAAATATCTAAGACTTCAGTTTGGTCTTTGACTAGAACCTTTCAAGCAGTGCTGCGACTTCACTTAGCATTTATAAAATTAACTTCTATTCCACCCCTAAATTTTTAAATAAAGGCATGATAAGTATACACATTTTTAAGGACAGCAAGGAATAATCTTGAAAGTTGATTAATACGGGTTTAAGTTAATTAGGGCACGTCAAAGTTTTACTTAGCATAATTGGTTTTCGTAAAAACAAGTTCCTAATACAGGTGAAACAACAAATAGCCCGCTAATGTAATAAACTTCAAAACCAAATTTATTCTTTATTTTTATATAAAGATTAATTAAATTTCCCTATTCACTATAAATTTCAAAACTTTGTATACAAACTTAATCAGAACAAGATATCCTATAATATAAATAGAAAAAAATCGTAATGCTAACCGATATTTGATTATAATAAAATAATAATTTTTCAACAACATTTATATAAGGACTCAAGCTTACAAATTAATGTAAAACTACGACTAATTTAAAAGTTAATAAAGTTGTGTTTTCTCAACGAGTGGCTTACTTGCATCCTACCAGTCTTTCTGCCTTAAAAACATATTTGAGAAGTTCTTCAGAATGTAATTTTATTCATTATCCTGTGTGTTCCTCTCCTTTAGAAACAAATAAAGTTCTCAGAACTAGAGTTAGATATCGCGCTTCACATCAGTAAGGAACAACGGGTAGGATTATAGTTTGTGTAATCTTATTTAAATATGTCGAGACAAAATGCGAGATGAGAAAAGCTTATAAACTGAATAATATCAAACATTGTCTGCATTAACTCTATATTTTACCTACTCTGGAATTCCATGCCCATCTGTTAGCTTGAAACGCATAGAGCTGATCATTTCTAATCTATTTATTTTAAATACAGGTTTGACATAGACATGTTTAGGGTTGTATCCATATATTTACTCCTAAAATAAAAGTTATTCATTCCTATAACTTACCACCCCAGTCACACCTTCTGGATATGTCAACAGATGAGACACGCCATTTAATGTCATACCCCCAGTTCTTTCTTTCAAGGACCTAATTGCATATTCAAACACAAAGTTAAATAACAAGTAGAATATATAATCTCTTCGTTTGAGACCATTCTGAATTTCAAATTTGTCTCTTACTTAAGTTCCTACACACAAGTTACTCAATGTTTCCCTCAAATGTATGTGAATAAAACAAACTAGATTTTGGTAATTTAAAATTAATTGTGAACAATAAATGCCTTTTGATGGAACCACATAACTTTTGGAAACCTATAGTCAATTTATAAACAGTGCTGTTGTACTCGCATTTTACTTTTCCACCAGGATCTGTCCTATGTTGAAAATATCACCAGATATTCACTTTAACTCTGAACTGGTGAACACCAATTATATCATAAACATATGAAGTCAACCTAGAGAGGCGAATATTAACAATACTCTGTACACAATTAGAAGAAACAACATACCAATGTGATAATTATAATCGGTTTTATCATCTACTTTCCATATAAGAACAATACTATACTCTTTCTATTTATGTGGAATAACTTATTTTTTTCCATCTTCAATAGCAAGATTTGTGGAGATTAAATGTTGGCCTCCAATGGACTTTCATCAATCCTACCATATTTGAATTAATTCTCAAAGCTTGTAACGTTTAATTCCTATATGTCTACTTCAATCTCATATATATGAGTTTTGTGAATCCAGTCCTACATGAACTCGTTTTTTATTTTTTTATTTTAATTGACTAATCTATTAAGGACTCCAGAAAATACTTTTTTTTATTAACAACAATATGACAGATACCTCATTTAACTATAGCAATACAAAGTGATCATGATTGTCCTAATAGATGGAAATACTAATCAATTTCAGTTAAACTCTAATGATCTCCTTTTCTCCCTCTGCCTTTCAAATAGTAATACACAATATTAATGTTGATACACATTTTTAAAATCGATCTAATATTACATAATAATCAACTTATATGAGTTATATAGTCTCATCTATTGAAACTAGCCATTAAGAGCCAATCTAAATACAGTATTAGTTGGGTAATACAGATCGAACTATTCGTTGACATGATATACAGTTGTTGATACTATTCATTGAGAAACATTGTAAATAAACTATTTTTTTGTAATATTCTTTAAAATGAGACAGCATATTATAATATTTTTTAAACAAAACAAAATATTAAACTTACTATAACTTGGATGTTTTTAAATACAGAATTCAGGAAACCACAATTTAATATGTTTTGTGTTTAGAGCATAATTGTGTATATAGTTTACGGTTAGTCGGTCATGAGATGGAATTTTGAGTGAACATCTTTTCCTTAATAAAAAATAGTGTTTTTTGATTTCATGTAACAAACATTATTTTTCTCTTTTTAAAGGTAAGAATGATGTCAAACGAAGCAACGATACCTTGACAGGAGTATTGAAGGACCAATAAGAGACAACGTGGATATATGCTCGGATACAAATGGTCGAGATGGCTGTAAAACGTGAGTAAAAACATTAATATCTCAAGTTCTTAAGTCAAATATTATAGCTATATTAATAATTTTTAATTTTAGACTCACCAATACCAAAAATAATAACAATTATAGTAACATTACTTAGTTTTATACTTAATAATGTTTTTTATTATTATAAATTGAGATTATAGAATGTACTAGTAGTACATTGATTTACGACCTTGTGTATGGTAAATATAATTGTAATTATGATGTTGAGTAATCATCTCAGGAACGTTGTTTGCTATACGCTAGTCCAGTCACACAAGGAAAAATAGTAAACAGTGGACCCAACATTTTGAAACTTGGTATACGGTTTCATTTTGGTATTCATTAAAGCAACTAAATGTCCTAATATATACAATACCTGGTGAGCTAACGGCGCCACATTTAAAAATATTTCCAATCTTTTAAGTTTTACACATATATTTGGGTAATAGGAAACTTTATCGAGATGAAGATGGTTATACAAAAGAAAGATAGTACATTCACCCACATAAAGGCTTGTTATATATTTTTATAGGATCTGCGGTTTAACAAGTATATTTCTGTAAATATACAGTGAAACCGAGAGACATACAGAAACCTGTCTCGATGAACTCCACGCTCATTTTGTAAGTTTCTTCTAAATTGTAAGAAATTAAATAGGTTAAATTTATAATCACTCAACCAAAGATAAAATAACGAAATAAATAATTGCCTGCTTATTATATTGCCAGTCTTCGTATTGTAGAAAATATTATGATCAATTTTAGTGTACTTAAAAGGCCATCTAGGTAATAATTAACTTTATGTCCAGTGACGTTTTTAAAGAAGTAGAAAATAAAATGGTTTATGAAAGAATAATGGACTAGCTCATATTTAAAATGGATACAATACTTTGGTTTCAAAAACAAAATTTACATTTACCAACGATTAAAAAATAATAATACACAAAATTGATTACAAGTCTTTCTCAGGACCTTTTTGTCTTGTTTGGAAATAAGATTACTTTATTGTACCTAGTTAACAGTGCACTAATGCGTGCAACAATACCGCCCTCCAAGGTCAGCATCCCTGGGAACTGATTACAGCTGAGACATCGCTAAATATGTTTTTTTAAAGTAATAGTAACATGGTGGATAACTGTGAATGATGGCGATAATAATAAAATTACTAACAATGGAGTTTTTACTTTGAAAAACGTATTGTTTTTTCTTTAGTAGATAATTATTAATCCAAGATTTTATTCTAACTAACAGATATCTGCTAAATTATAAATTTTAAATACAATTTATAATTCAAATAACAATAGTAATTTGAGGTATTACATAAAAATATTAATCCCAGTATTTACTCGATAATTGTTGAAATAATAATAATATATATATTATGATTTCTTGAAACTTATAATTACTAGAATTTAATTATAAGGTTAATTGTTAAAGTAAATGAATAATAGAATAAAAAACATTGCATTCAAGTCGAGGAAATGACTCCATCCAAAAGATTATTCCCAAAGTCATTGTTGAAAAAAAGTCAACTTGAGACAAAATATATACAGTAAGCCCTTGATTTTATGGATTAATTGGGGGCAAACCTGTCCGTAAAATCATAAATTCCGTAAAATTGGGGTGAAAAATTTAGTGAGATGAGAATTACAAGTCCAAATTATTTTTTGCGTTAATAATGCATTTTCATTACAATGAGGTAAGTTAAAGTAAGTTAATAATATACACATTCAAATTAGCAGCGCAGTCTGTCTTTGCATTTAATTTTACTTTGAAGCTAACAAAACATTAACTTTAACAAATTTGTCATCATTTTCTTCTTTAACTGAGTGAAACAAACACATCCATATTTGGTTGTTTGTATTTGTAATGCTGTTTTGGAACCACAACTTCCCTAAGCCGTCTTACATGTTGGTGATAAGGCTGCATTTCCATGTCTGGAGTCACATTCAGATAGTGCTTCTCTAACTTCAGAAAGCTTATGAGTCTCTCTTGTACAAGCTTCATCTTCAGGTCTTGTAGCAGCTCTCAAATCTTCTGCAATCTCTTCCTTAGTCATTACGTTGTGTCCAGAAACCCCCTCGTCTGCCTCCAGCCACTCTTGAATTGGTTCTGCAGTTGGACCCATTTCCCCTTACATCAACAACTGCTATTCAAAATCTTGTATTTCCAATCCTTCCAGATCAATTTCACCATCTCTCTCTGACAGAATACTCTTCCATGTGTTAGAAAGTGTCGTGTTCTCGGTATTTTGTCAGGTATTGCTACAATTTAATATGGCCGATTTAATGGTATAACTACTTATGTTACGTGGTTTCCTTTTACCCCTAGTATCCTCCAGCCCATCAGCAGGCTGTTCAAGCACCTCCATGCCATCTTATAAGAACTTCCTCCTGTAAAAATGCTACAGACCATTATAACCCCTTGATTCATAGGCTGGATAAGTGAAGTAGTGCTAGGATGTAAACTCTCTGACTTGATTTTTCCATCACAGCTTCAAAGTATCTCGCAGCTTGGATGTGATGGAGCATTATCCAAAAGTAATACAGCCTTGACTTCTTCCTGTGGGATCATAAACACTTATGTTTAGTATCGTCTAAATGCAGGTACAAAGTGGAGGTTAAACCAATCCTTGAATATTTCTTGAGTGAACCAGTCCTTTGTAGAACTGTAGTACAGCACAGGCAAGTCATCCAAAATATCCTTCAGAACTCGTGTTCGTTTGGATTTGCCAACTACTAATGTATTTAATTGGCGACTACCGTCTGCATTGGCACAAACAAGAACAGAAAACCTCTCTTTGACTAGTTATATTCTTGGAACATGTCTAAAAGCTTGTGTATTTTCCAGAAAACACTTTTATCTTAATTGCACAGCTGAGATAACATAAGTCCTGTTTCATTTATAACTCGATTCAACTTTTCAATGAATTGCTACACATTACCAAAATCAGCTCTCAATGATTCATCATATGTTTTCCGATTTGTGATGTTTTATCTCTTAAAAAATACCACAAACAACAAGTGCTAACCGTCAATCCTAATACATTAAAATGTTTATCTAGCCTTTCAGCTGCAGCTTGAGTTTCAACACCCCGCATACAGACACCACTTGCTATCTGTTGCACATACCATTTATAAATTGCTTCTTCTAATTCTTTCTCGTTTGGTAATTTCAAGTTATTTTTATCAATCCCGCTGTTTGAATGTGTTACATAATATTTTACAGAAAACAGTTTCACCTTTCTTTTAAGCTTTTTTTTAAAAAGTAGGACACAGATTGTTTTGCAATTGAAAATTACCTGCAAATATTATCCACTAATACCCTACTTTCTATTTTTTCAATAATATTTAGTTTGTTATTTGCACTAAGAGAGGTTATTTTTTTTTGGTGGAGCCATTTTAAACACGCACAATTAGGTACATATATGGAAATAAATACTACAACATATAACACGTCTCGAAGTACTGTTCACGAAACAAGCCTAATGATCCAGGAATGAATACTATACTAATTTGCAGAACAACTTAGTGCTACAACTCGTACATTTCTGAAACCAGATGAAACCGGTTTTGACTGGTGTAAAATAGACGGCGCCAATAAAAAGGTGAGTCATGCCCTTCCCTTTTCACAACCCCGGATTTGACGCACTTGTCGAACAATGTCCGTAATATTGCAAATTACAAGCTCTGTACGTTAAATCCGATGTCCGTAAAAATTTGTTTGTTGATATAACTTCAAAATATGTTCTAGGAGGTCGTCGTTGAAAGTTTGAGTTAGTACAAAACTCATAAAAATACAAGAATCGTCGTTGCAAAGGTCTACCAATAGTATACATTTGTTGTAGCGTCTCTGATAGTAATTTTTATGAATATTTGAAAGATTATTTTTAACCCAAATGTTAAACTTTTAAACTTTACGACACTGAAAATAATATATTATGTCATCCCATCGTCATCTCCAAGACGCCAGTTCCACATCTTTCTTCCGATTTCCGCCTCTCAGAATTTCTCGTCGAGGCTCCAAAAACCTCGGGGATATCGTGGTATTAAGGGTCGAAATTTGACATTCTTTTTAATGTGATCATTGTTTGTAAACAAACTCAATTTCTTCTTATTTTATTCACGGGCCTTTCAAAATTAAAATGTACGAGATCGAATTAAGTGGTTGTGTCGTCATATCCCCCGCCCTCCCCCTCAGAAAGCAGTCAATTTCCCTATTATTCGTGTCGCGGTTGCCATTAAGATTCTCGTAGAACCTCGTAGAAGACGTTAAAAATAAATTTATACCTGATCAATCGTATTTTAAAATGTGGACGGAATATTTTGACTAAAGCCAAGTAAATAAGTATATTACTTGTTCTGTTAAAAGTACTGATATAATTACATGGTATTTCCTTTGACGCAATGCTATGTCAGTTGAAAACAATAAGATTAAAAAGGAATACAACGAGAATTAGTGAAATGTAGTATGAGATTTAGTCACATGGCGTGCTAGTCACGTCAATGTACTGACCATAAACACCTAAGAATAAATTCAAAGTAAATAAAATATAAATCAACAAAATTAAAATTTAATACAGTCATGAAATATGTAGCTAGTCGGTGAAGTGCTCGTCCTTGCTTACCACATGATATTATTCTCGCCAACAGAGAGTAAGGGAAATGATTATGATCATGAATGTCGGTGTGTATGGTCGATGGAATGATGAAATTACCGTCCTCGTAATCCAGTCACTCTAGACAGCAATTCACGCTAAGGCAAGAAACTCAATGAAAATTCCCACAGCTAAAAGAGAATATTTTATGTACAGCTTTTCTGCACATACAGGGAAGTGTAGATTCTTTATTGCACTTGTACAAAATCATTGGTAGCAAATAATTCGCGGCAGCACCGTGACTCGTCTGTACTGGTAATAATCCTCCTTCACCCCCAAATTACAGGGCATTTTTCATGGCCGAAACACTTTTGTACCAGGTAGTATACTCATATATTCTGTGCAGGGGCTCATTTGTACAATAATTTTTTGTGTATATCACAATGGAAATCATGATTTGTGTATAGTTGTGTATAAATAGATAAAATATTTGTAATTGGTTAAAAGTAATAACTAATTTTTACTTGTGTGTTTTTGGTGCAAGAAATAGATAAAGAGCGGGAAGAAGGGTCGTTTTAAAGTTCTCATCGTGATTCGAAGGGGTAAAATAAACGTTTTGATTCAAATTATACATAAAAAGATCTATGTAAAATTTACAGCCTTTGACGAGTAAACTTTTAGCTAGAAAGTCGAGTGAATGCTTTTTATAGATATCTTTTCCCAATAAAGAGTTTGGAATACATTTTAGTCTGCAGGAATCACTGCAATGATCCACTATTTCCATATATAATTTAATAAGCTCATTTCCGGTAATAGAAATTACGAGGAAATTACTGAACTGATTTTGACAAACGACCACTCATTTTAACGGCTAAGAGTCCAGAATATCAAGAAAAATAGTAGTTTTTCACGAAATACCCGATTTTCACAGATATTTTTCTGTTTTTACTTTTTCGTTATTTGATGCATGGCTGTAAATCTCTAAATAAAATATATCTCTTTGGATGAAAAATAATTCAATATTTATTTGTTGGTCCGAAAATAGCATAATTTTCTCTTTGGATAAATATTTCTCTTTGTATGCTGGTCATGGCACATCTAAATTGAGATGCCTAAAATGGGGAAACATATATAATTTTTTAATGCTGTTATCGTTAATTATCATTTAAATAAATAATATTGAGCATAATTCTAAAATTGAAATATTAAGTTGTTAATTTCGTGAAAATATTGTCTACGTCTTGTTTCGTGAATGATAAAATGTTTGAATATTTTTAGGTATGTATTGTAAGCTCAAAAACGATAAAATGATATATAACTATGTTAAAAAATAGCCATTTTAACTATCTAAGTAAGTGGTTTGGTGGGGTTTTTTTCTTTCATATAATGGGTTTTGATTTTCATTTTAGCGAATAGTAACAGAATACAAATACATTAGCTAAGCATGTTTACATTTTACTGCTTAGTTTTGAGAATATCATATCTAAAAGTAATATTTTGTATTCCTCATCTATTTTTTTAAATTATTACAAATATAATAAGTACAGTTATGTTTCCATTTTGATATATACCAGTAATTATGAGGGAATGATATTTAAAAGTACTGTAGTGTTTAAGTACCACATCTATATCTTCATATTCTCTCCCTTTATCGGACTCTCCCACACTCTCTCCCTTCACACGCTAACACACACACACACACAAACACACACACACTATAAAACTGTCTCGCTTAAATAATATTTTCTCTCTCTCACACACACACATACTATCTACCCTCACATACACTCGGTATCACACAATTTATCTCCCATTATCTTTATTATACTTTCTCTTTCAAGTTCTCTCTCAAACATCCTTTCTCTCACGAAAGTTCTAACTCTTTAACGATCTATCACAAACGCTCTTTCTCTCAAAATCTCTCTCTCAAACCTACTCACTTTTTCAAATTCGTTCTCTTAATTTCACTCTCTATCTCTTACTCAATCTAATTTTCTCTCTCAAACTATTTTTAAGACGCCCTCATATTTTCTCTTTTTTTCACACAATATCTCTTCTAAAATTGTATACTCTCTCTAACACACACACACATACACTTTATTACGCAATCTCCCATTAATATTATCTTTCTCACTTTTTCTCACACACTATTTCTCTCACACAAACTCTTTCTCATTCTACACACTCTCCTTTTTTCTTCTTCCAGTATTTCTCTCTCTAACACATCCACATACTCACACTATCACTCGCTCACACTCACTTGATCTCTATCAATTGCTCATTCTCTGTCTCATACACTCACATACTTACCATCACACTTTCATTTTCATATTCACGCAAACACTTACATTCAAAACTCAAATATTTAGACTCTTATTTTCACCAGCACATTTTAGCATTCCCTCTTTCGTTTATCTTGAAATATATTATTTTATAAGACCGTTTACAGTAATAGAAACTACGAGGAAGTGACTGAACAGATTTTGACAAAAGAACACTCATTTTAAAGATAAGGGAACCAGGATGCAGGTAAAAATGGTGGCCTAAAACTAAAACCCAAATTTCCTTGTGAGCTTACCATCTTTTACTTCTGATTGGTCAGTGGTTCAGCTGTACTGTCATTCTTTGTTTACATCACCATAGAAACCATGATTTGTTTATAGCTGTATATTAATAAATAAAATATTTGTCTTTGTTTAAAAACAATATTAGCTCAATGGTTACTTGAGTGGTTTGGTGCAATGAATAGATAGAGCTCTGGGAGAGGGGTAATTTTAAAGTTCTCATCGGGGGTGAAGGGGAAAAATATACGTTTTTATTCAAATTACACACTGGAAACTAAATATATAAGTAAAGTTGATAGCCTTTGATGAGTAAGCATTTAACTAAAAAGTATGTGAGTGCTTATAATATGGATCCTTTCTCAGTAAAACATAGGGGTGGGTCTTTAAGTATATTCTATTTCCCCTTATATATATATATATATATATATATATATATATATATATATAT
>CABEEJ010006027.1:10127-43833 GCA_901482245.1 Timema douglasi | reverse complement strand
TGTATTACTCCTCTTATTGTTCGAGCACATGTATTACTCCTCTTATTGTTCGAGCACATATATTACTCCCCTTATTGTTCGAGCACATGTATTATTCCTCTTATTGTTCTAGAACATGTATTATTGCCCCTAAAAATGTTTTTACATGCTTTCTATCAGTTTTGTACTTATTTATTTATATAGTATATCTTCTATGTTTATATATTCATGCGTCTGACTGTACAGGCCTGGAGAGTGCATGAGTGCTCTTTTGAAACTTCTAGGCTTGGAAAGATATCGGGAGTGTAATTAATTTACTCGTTTAAGAATATATTTCTCAGACATCTCATTATATAGTGAATAGACACACAACTGAACCATTTACCTGAAGAGACTATTACAATTAATCTATTTACTCATCAACCCCACAACTATTTGATTAAATTGATCTTAGAGGCAATAAATTAACATTATACCATAGGCAAAAAGTACCTGTTTATAACAAAATGTGTGTATATCTACTATCTATTGACCATTCGTAGAGAGAAATTTTCTGATCTTCAAAATAATCTGACTAAAAATTTTGATAAATGTCGACATTTCATGACCCCTTGAAGCCGAAAAGTTATTTTTGCGATGCCGTCTGTCTGTACCTCGGGATAGAGCTGAAACCATTTACCGATCTGGCTAAAACTTAGTATCTAGGGTTTTCATAAATTTACCCTTCAGGGTAGTTTAGTGAATCGCAAAAAGAAATAAAATTGATTGTCTCGAAACTTGCTTTAACGATTTTGATTAAATTTTGTACCCAGGCGTTGTTTAACTTTACTAATAAAATAGCAATCCTCATTTTCCCATGAAAATTACCACCACCTAACTTATGCAAAAAATTGTAATTTTAATCATATCTCCGTAACCTTATGAGATACGAAATAACCCGTCATTCTAAAATTGTAGTAGGCCTACTATTCAAAGCTAAAATCTTTTATTTGGTATGTATTTTTATAAAACCGATAATTTCTGAGCTATAAACAAATACTATATTATATATTTTATGGAGCTCTTTTGACAATTTAAAATCGAGTGCTAAAAGATTTTCCTCTTTTACCATTGCTTCTGTAACAGTGTATTCTTTAATTGATGCTCTTTGGTGGAGTGTTTCTGCAACAACGTGTATTATTTCGTTTCACAAATCTTGCTAATTTTTAATAAATGTTTATATTTTAAGATATAGCAAGAGTCTGTGATGTACACCGTACCATTTATTTTATTTTCGAAAACCCTCACAGCTTTGGACAATATTGACATATTATTTGACATTTAGACAAATTCCCAGATATAATTTCACGTATTGATACGTCACGTCGTGTAGTGTGCAGCCGTAACTTTAGATATATATGATCAGTGCGTATAACAGTGGTTTCCAACCTTTTGCAGGGGCCAGGGTTGACCCTAATATCTGTTTTTGAGATCATCGCGACCCTTTGATCACCTACAAGGGGTCATATCATGGTTTTACATTATTACCCGTCCATACTATTCAAATTTACTTAGTTATACTAGTGGTGTGTATATAATTTAGATGAAATGTACCCTTATTCGTGTGGAGAGAGAGAGGGGATAACAGTTTAGGAAAAATTAGCCCCGGTCCCAATTTGAATCCTGATCTAATCACCGACAAAGCAAACGAGCTTGACATTAAGCCCACTTGATTGATTTAATTATTATATAATGACCATTCGATGTCGGAAAGAGAATCAACGAGCCTGGTGGGTATTTTGGAAATCATTCTGGTAACGTCACTCACCCAAACACGAGATTGCTACAACTAACTACTGTAAGTTAGTAAGAAACTGTCAGTTGAATAACCAGAAGTAACCTTAACAGTAGCTTGACAGTGTTTATCGTTTTAACCGCTTACATTTATATTTGAATTTCCCACCTTCCTATAGTCAAAATCACTTTAAACAGTAAATTAACCTTAACAAGTATCGTGGCCCCACCTGAAACGTGTCTCGACCCCCAGGTTGGAAACCGCTGATCTATAAAATAATACTAATCATTTAGTAAATTGCTCTCAATGCTGGCAGCAAAACATATGTTTGTGTTTTCTAAACGTTGCTCTTGAAGTCCATTAGTGATAAAGTTATGGTACACACACCTAAACGCATAAAGTTAAATCTGGCGCAAGTGAAAAACGGCTAGACCCGTATGTAGGCCTATTATAACGTTGATCCATCCGTTTGTTTTAATTTGCGAGGGCGAATGGGATATCTATCTGAAGGGAAGGAAAGAAACTTGTTTGCATACGTTGTGGGGAATGGTGCTAGGAACTGTCCATTAACATGTACTTAGTTTAGTGTGAAGGTTTGAGTCAGAGTAACAACCGACTATGTGTCTCTACTAGCAAGATGTGAACAGCACGGGAAGTAAAGGCGGACACAGCATCACTCTCCGGAGGTCGCTCGACAGGTTGTGTTGGCAGCGAGTTTTATTTACCTCGTCTACCCGTTTGGGAGAACAAAGAGATTGTGGTTCGATCCTGGTCAGGTGTACTGAAGGTGGTTTTTCATAAATGGTTTCCCACTTTCTCTCTCTATCCTCATGCAAATTCGGGCACACTTCTTTTTAAATTCAACCTTCCTTAACCCTAACCTATTAGCGTAATTAGTACATAAGCGTATAACCCAAATGGGTAGTAAGACACGTGGTGCTAAAAA
Organism: Timema douglasi; assembly: GCA_901482245.1. Taxonomy (NCBI): domain Eukaryota; kingdom Metazoa; phylum Arthropoda; class Insecta; order Phasmatodea; family Timematidae; genus Timema; species Timema douglasi. The sequence continues at coordinate 41,134 of CABEEJ010006027.1, read as the reverse complement.
AATAACCACGCTTATGTGATGTTTGGGATGAGAAAGGTAGAATTTATTGGAAATATACCCGTGTTTGGGTGGAAAGAGAGTGGGAAACCTTTTAGGGTAAAAACACCCTCAGTACACCTTGCCTACAGACAAATGATATCCTAGACATTCAACCTCCAGGTTTAAATTGTTGCGCTCCTTTTGCCAGCGTGTGTCCTTCACCACTAGGATCGCTGCGGTAAGTCCTATCATCCCCCAGCAGTGACACTAGCGAAGCCCAGTGTTGAAGGACTCAAGCTGGCAAGAGGAGCGCAGCAAAACCCCCAGTGAGGTTGAGAGTTGTGTTTCTTACTTGTCTGTGACGCTGCTTTAATTCGAACCCTGATGTGTAAATTCGCTTAACATTTATATCGCACGCCCACTGGTGCGTCTTTTTTTCTACCATTGCTATTGAAACGTTCAACACAAGGATCACACAAGCTAACCCTTATCAAACCTTGGTAGCACTCAGCCATAGTGTGTTGTCCGCTTTATCCCCGCCGTTCCACAACTAATGAAGTTCTCCAGCTTGTGACGGGATGTGCTCGTTGAGCGAGATGGGTTTTTTTCCCAGCCTCATTTAATAAAACACTCGTTTGACGCCAAAAATGAAAAAACAACTACTCAAGGAACTAGTAGAAAATGGTTAAGCTAATATCATTTATTTTTTGCAGTTGAACGCATCGTTAATTGGTACTAATCTCTCGCCTAATTGGATGATTCTCTGTGAGGAAATTTGCGTTTTCTTACCCAATTGTACGATTTCTTAACCATATAGTTTGTGTCTAGAAGTGGGATGCTACTAATTAATATTATTACTTTACTGTAAAAGCGTACGGTCGTGTGAATAGGAGTATGTTATGGAATGCTGTGAGAGAGATGCTGAGGATGCATGACATCGAACAGGGTGTTTAATAGAGTTGTGTTATGTCTCCATGGTTGTTTAATGTATTCATGGATAAGTGTATCAGGGATTCTTGTGAGGACGCAGTTGGTGTACAAATGAACAGTGTGAAGATGAGAGTGCTTTATAAGCAGATGATGCCGCATTAATGGCTGAGGATGAAGTGACTTGCAGATTGCATTAAATCGTTTAAATGTGGCGACAGGTAGAATGGATCTTCGTGTAGTGCCGGTATCACGATCAACTTAACGTTAACTTAACGTAACTTAACGTAAAGGACCTCCTCGTGTGTTTAAATGGAAGCGATCACAATGCACTTAACTTAACGTAAGAGATGAGGGTTTTTTTTTTGGGGGGGGGGGATCTTTTACTTTACTTTACGTTACTTGAAGGGTATCACGTGATTTAGCCAGCCAACCACTATGTGAGTGACGTCAACAGGGCTATTTAGTAATTCATTTGTTGGTATTATGACCAATGTTTACTCTTTAGCGTAAGTTCTAGTGATCATACATTGAAATAAAATAATTAAACTAAAATAGGGAAATAAATGTATCAAAAAAGTTTAAAATTATATATATATTATATTGATTGAAAACTGTAAACATTCACAGATCGTCACTGTACAATTAGTACAAATCACAGATAATACTCGAGAATGAAGATGTTTGGCTCGAGTTGTTACGTTAAGTTACGTGAATCAGGATCATACATCTGTTTTCTTAAGTTAAGTTAACTTTAAGTGGACGTTGCGTTAAGTTAAAGTTAAGTTGATCGTGATCCCGGCATAAAGGTCTCCAAAACTAAGGTGAAAGTTTCTGATTACGACGTATCAGGAAATGATTGTCATCTTTGTATAAATGTAAAACTGTTAAAACAAGTGAATGATTTTGTGTGTCCGAACAGAATGTTCTGTAAAAATGTATGAATAGATGATGAAATCGACAGACAGGTGAATGCATGTCGGTGAGTAGTTAAGAAACAAGGGCAAGGTGAATTCGGTTGGGATGAAATATCTAAGAAATGTATGTGGAGAAACTCGTATGGACAGAGTCAGTAATGAATGAATCGGTGCTAGTACAGTTTAAAAGATAACCCAATAGGTCATTGCGAAATAGCATATTAAGTTGGTTCGGGCATGTTGAGAGAATGAGTGTGGATCTAGTGACGCAGCTAATATATGAAGGTAGAGTGTGTGGATCAAAAGGAAGGGTTAGACTATGTAAGTAGTGGTTAAATGTTGTGGATGAATGTGTGAAAAAGATGTACATTAAGAGTGTTAAAAAGAAAAGAAAATATAAGACTCGATGTTTGGATGTTCTTGAAGCGAAGTGAGAATGCAAGGTTAGGGAGGTGTGGAGAAAGTTAGTGAAGATGGGTTAAGTATGGAGCTGTTTTTTGAACTATGTACACAGTTTCTTACCTACACCTTAAGAGACTGGCGTGATTATGAATGTATGCGTGTGTGTGCGCGTTTCTTGGGCATTGAAACGCAGAAGGATTTACAAAATCACAATCAGTACCTAAAAAAATCCTTTATATACTTAATAACAAACTGGGCGACCGAAATAAATCTAATATTTTTATGTTTTTTATTGATTCGTTTTTCTTGGGATTTTAGTCTATAAATTCCTCTCCTATAACATTAAAGGTATCTATCTATCTATCTATCTATTTATCTATCTATACCCTGATTTTGGTAGGAAGAACAATATCTGCTAGTTACTAAAGTTACTAAAACAATTTTAATATATTCACACATAAAGTCATGTTATCTGCAGTATTCACATTTAATATATAACTTATTATAAATGCCTATTAAATAACACTAATAATAATGGGAAAATGTTAGCATTGTTGGCCGCAAAGAAATATATTTAAAGTTTATAAACTGTTCTTTCAACCCAAATCAGGGTACAGCTACTATAATACTAGGCTTAATTTTACTCTTACCCGCATTTGTGGACATGTGGATTAAATGTCAGACTCATCTAGTTTGGTTTGCTGGTGACGAGAAGTTCGAGGTTTAGATCCCGGTGTACTGAGGGCTACCCCCCTCTCCCACTAAATTGTTTCCAATTTACTCCTCCACACAAATGCGAGTACATTTCCTCAAATCCAACCTTCCACATTCCTACCCCAGTTGTTTGGTTAAAGTACGTAAAGCACGTAAGGGTAGTAAGACGTGTATCAAAAGAAAGAAAAGATTTTGCTCATCCTTTTGACCCAAGACAACTCGAGGTATCTGCCTAGGTAGCTGAAATATTGCCAATCCGATGTTGTGCTTAGGTTAGATATTGAACTAACCTGTAACACGGTGTTTACTGGAATAAACACAAAACTATTTTCTACGTCCTTGATACTTGTAAACATAGTTTAAAAGTTGAAATTTATCTCTGTGGAAAGTTTAAAAATCCACACATTTTTGTTGATCATTAAGAGCTAAATGTCCGGGAAATGAAAGGTAATTGTTATAGGAGCGTGGAATGGATCTTCGAGAATAGAATGATGTCATTTAGTAGTGGGGATGGGGAAAACAACACATTATATGGTCATTTGTATTTTCCTCCTTCCCTGTTCGTTCTCCTACAGCCATACAGTTACAACAGGAACGTTATAAACCCACCTGGTTTCTAGTTATTGAGTTAGTTATCTCTCCTCGACAATTCTAGCAGGTTAATTGTCCTGATGTTTAATTGTTGGTCTATTTGAACCCGCGATAAGTTTAATTCCCTCATAACCTTGCCATGTGGGATGTCCCTCTCTTCCCCATACATCATCCATAATCAAGAAGTATGTCATTCTTCGCATGTCGCCCTTTAATACACTCGTTTCTGTTCCCTTCTTGTTCCTTTTTGTTCCCCCAGCCCCCGTCGTCCCAGAGTTGTCTGTGTGAAGGGTGTTTCAGGAGGGGGTGGAGGGTTACAATTTCCGGTGTCTCCGGTCCTCCCCCTGAACCCATGGAATGTTCCAGTTTGTTTTGCGACCGTCCAACTGCACATGTCTGGTCCACCGCCCCTCATTCACAACCCTATCAACCCCCTCACACTCTCCTTTCATAAGCAGGGATGCACTTAAGTCATTCACAAGAAAACTCACGTTTAATCACTGTTGGCAAAAAATCTCACTTTTAGTCATTATTCATAAGAAAACTCACCATTTGTCTCTATTCATAAGAAAACTCTCTTTTAGTCTCAATTCACAAAAAAAAAACACTTTTAGTCTCTCTATTCACAATAAAACTAACTTTTATTATTTTTTTACGAGAAAACTCACTTTTGGTCTTTATTCATCAAGAAAATTCACTTTTAGTCTCTATTCACAAGAAAACTCTCTTTTAGTCTCAATTCACAAAAAAAAACCACTTTTAGTCTTTCTATTCACAAGAAAACTAACTTTTATTATTTTTTTTACAAGAAGACTCACTTTTTGTCTTTATTCATCATGAAAATTCACTTTCAGTCTCTATTCACAAGAAAATTCACTTTTAGTCTCTATTCACAAGAAAACTCACTTTTAGTCTCTATTCACAAGAAAACTCACTTTTAGTCATTATTTATAAGAAAATTCTCTTAGTCTCAATTCACAAAAATAAATCATTATTAGTCTTTTTCAACAAGAACACTCACTTTTAGTCACTGTTGGCAGGAAAACTCTCTTTTAGTCTCAATTCACAAAAAAACAACTCATTTTTTAGTCTCGTCTCTTTTCACAAGAAAACTCACTTTTAGTCACTGTTGGCAGGAAAACTCATTTTTAGTCACTATTCCCAAGAAAACTCACCTTTAGTCTCAATTCACAAAAAAAAAAAACTTTTAGTCTTTCTATTCACAAGAAAACTAACTTTTATTATTTTTTTTACAAGAAAACTCACTTTTTGTCTTTATTCATCAAGAAAATTCACTTTCAGTCTCTATTCACAAGAAAATTCACTTTTAGTCTCTATTAACAAGAAAACTCACTTTTAGTCTCTATTCACAAGAAAACTCACTTTTAGTCTCTATTCACAAGAAAACTCACTTTTAGTCTCTATTCACAAGAAAACTCTCTTTTAGTCTCGCTATTAACAAGAAAATACACTTTTAGTCTCTATTAACAAGAAAACTCACTTTTAGACTCTCTATTTACAAGAAAACTCACTTTTACTCTCTCTCTCCACAATAAAACTCACTTATAGTCTCTCTATTTACAAGAAAACTCACATTTAGTTTGTCTATTTACAAGAAAACTCACTTTTACTCTCTATTCACAAGAAAAATCACTTTTACTCACTTTTTTTTTATCACAAATTAAACATTTTTGTTTTGTTTCAAGGTTTTTTTTCTAAGAAAGACTATCATAATTTAATAGCATGAATTATAAAAATTAATTGAACCTAAGTATAAAATATCACAGCTACCTACAAGTTACATGCAGAAGTAATCAAATCTACCTGAAATAAAATAAACTATTAAAAGAGGAAAAATTAATACAGTAAAAAATTTAAAAAAATACCTTTAACGTTTAAAAGGGAAGAAAAGAAATCTGGATACAGGATTAATCAAAACAAAAGTGAAAAATGTAAAAAGCAGAATAATAAAAATTTCAAATAAATGGCTTACAACAAAAGCAAATGGGAGATTACCTCTACAAAAGGTTTTGCGGCAAACTAATTTCCAGACTAGTGTTTGCCGAGAAGACTTAAAATAAGAGGAGACCATTTAAAATGCAAACACCTTCAAAAGAAAATCCTTAGACGCAAAATGCCTTTCATAATTTCATTCTTTGATTTATAAAAACTACGTAGGCCTACATACCTAATCACGCCGTACTCTTAAGGAGTAGGCAAGACACTGTGCATTTAGCTATAAAAAACAACTCGGTACTTAATTCATCCTGTCTCCACACTGCCCTTTCTTTGCATGCTCTCCTCCCTTCAACAACATAGGCCTACATACAACGAGCCATACATGCTCTTTTATTCTTAAAATTCTTAATGTTTCTCTTTCCACACATTCGTCTACCACATTTAGCCACGTCTTACATGGCCTAACCCCTTCTTTTCGGTTCACACACTCTACCTTCATATATTTGCTTCATCACTCGATTCACTCTCATCCTCTCAACACTCTTCTTTAACTTTTACTTATTGATAATTTCTAGGTTATCAAAGTTCGAGCCTTGGCTATCAATGATCATAAATGAACAAATGGTGAATAGTTAGCACGTTAGACAAAGCGCCCTTTTTATTGCGCATTCTCATTCTCACCTTTGTCTTAGAGCGCAAACCACTTACCATTCGTCCATCTATGATAATTTATAATTATGTTGTCCGAGAGTTTTGGTATGAAAGAGCTTTAGAACCTACAAACGTACTTTTACTAATCTATTAGTATAATTTTATAGGTATTGATACAATCTCTGTAAAGTGTCCTCTGCAGATTATATTACTTGAAGTGTTTTAACAACTTTTATAACTGTCATTGCGTAGAGCATAAGACGCGGTTATTCAATATAAATATAATAATTCAAGACTTTTCTTATCTGAATTGAACTGTATTGTATAACATCTGAAAGGTTGTTAAGAACAATATTCATATCACTTTTCACGAAATGTTACTACATTATTTTATTATTATTATTATTAGCACCGCGTCTTACTACCCGTTCGGGCTATACGCACTTACGCCAATGTGTAATGGTAGGGTGATTCCTCAAAGAAGGAACCTCTACTCCAGCACCTGAAGAAGAAACTGGTTGTTTTGGTGTTTGGGTCGTGGGTCTCACCGCCTCGATGCCGAGGGAATCTCGTCTGATGTTCCAAGTATTCAACAAATATCCAAGCCCTTCAGACTTGTTGCAATAGTCAAAGAGACTGATTATATTTCTGTTAGTCGAATCAGCTATAATGTTTTCTAAGCCCTTCAGACTTGTTGTTTTAATCAGAGTGACTAAATTTGGTTTTGTGTCAATTTGACTTAGATTCTTTAGTCAGATAGTCTGACTATATATTTTCCCCATGTCCATATGACACAGCTTAAATACAGGGGCTTTGAGTTCTATATGTAATAAGAACCTTGCTTTAAGGTTCCTCTTCTCCATAAGTTCATTATTCCGTTTTAAGTCCTTATGACTTCACAATATCCCATGACGCCGTGGACGTCATGCTCACTTGTTCGCATATGTGTATGGTTACAAGAAGGTTGTCTTACGCCTTTATTTGAGGACCTAGTTAGGTCAGTATCTCACAGCATTCTTATTGGCACCCCTCTTTCTGTGTTACTATTTTAGGTGCGCAAAGCGTGGAACACGGCTTGTTTTGTATAGTGGCCCGCACAGATAATATTTTCATTTGCCCCTTGTTGGCACCTCATTAGTCCAAGTGTTTAAAGTTAGTGTGTAATAGATTTGATGTATACCCCAGGGAGTGGGTAGTGGTATAAATGTGCTATTGAGTGCTCTGGCGGTACCCACTGGGAAAGGACCGGCCATAGTACAATTTTGTGTTGACGCCTGATTGCTAGCCATCTGCTAATGTAATTGACAGACCTTCCTCTTACCATTTATTATTTAGTGTGTCTATGGGACCTTTCAAATCAAGCTAGCTAGCTTGGCCGACACTTAGCTTAGTAACTCTGAAATTATAGGATTTGCAGTTATATTTTTATTAGTAATTAATCCACCATGTTTTCTGTTTAGACCCTTCTAGTGGTAGTCTGGCGCTAGCCACACTGTTTTGGAATCCAATACTCTTTTATCAACTTAACTTCCTTTTGACTGTTACCGTGTCGTCTTGGACACGTATTCTCCCGTGCTACGGGCAGTTCCTATATTTTTGGATTTGTTAATAATAATATTTAGCACCGCGTCTTATTACCCGTTCGGGTTATACGCTTTTAAGTATTAATTACGCTAATGGATTAGTAATCGGGATAGGTTGAATTAGAGGAAGTGAACCCGCATTTGCGTGTAGGGAGAGTGGAAAACCATTTAGGAAAAACCACCCCCGGTTCACCCGACCGAGATTCGAACCTTGATCTCCCCGTCCTTAGCAGTCGAGCTCAACTTGGCAAGCGCGTTAGCCAACTACGCCACCGAGGCGGGTTTGGATTTGTTAAATCCTCTCATATTTGTCAGTTTAAAACTTAATGTTTTCCTTTATACTTCTAAGAGTTACATGTTTTCCTAACAAATTTAACGGACTTTTTTACTGTTTATTATTCTTTGTCCCTGCATTTAATCTTGTTCATCAATCGTAACCCTATATAATCTTTTTTATGTTTTTTTTATAATAAATCTATTACTGTTGACAATATATTTTTCTTACTCTTATGAAATATTTCCCAGTCTCTAATTTGTTATACATTTACTTTGAAATAGTTATCGTTAGCTCCTCTACATATTAGAGTGAAGGGAAAGTCACGATATACGGCTAGGGTGATTGCCGACGTTCCAACATCTCCAAATAGACTCGCGACTTAAACAATGGGTTGTTAGTAACAACTTTCATGGCAAGCTCAGTGGCTGGATGTTTTTGCAATTATCAAAATTTACCGGGTTTGATTCCGTGTCCAGGTGTAATTTTTGTTTATAATTTTTTTTAAAACTCATGATTAAATGTTATAAATAGGTAGCCAGTGGTGTATGAACTCGGAATCTCGAATTTTTTTAATCACTGCGTTTTATTACCTCAGTATACCCGACTGAGATTCGAACCTTAATATCTCCGTCATCTACTGCGAGAGTGACGCTTTAGACTATGCGGCCTCCGAAGCGGGTGACCTTGAAATAGAAATTATAAATTGGTTAAATGTATACTCTCTTCAACACAAGCCTAACATTATACCCTCTCTATCCTGTAACTAACACTAGTTGATAATACTAGCCCACTGGATTGATGCTCCTGGAATATTTAACAAATATATGTAGGCCCTAGAGTAACCAACCACCTTCGACAAGCGGTCGGCATATTTGATCTTGATGCTGTCAACACTTACACAATCTGTCTAAAGTGACGGTTGCTGAGCTTGTATGAAAACTTAAAAGTAAATCGAGTATTTTTTTTAACACTGTCAAAGCCAACTCCAAAATTAAGGACAGTTTACTAAAGACTTAATTTTGAAAACTTGAATTTCTTTGAAAATTGTTCAAATGACTTGTTTCTAAAATAATATCTTGGGGAGTATTCTATTAACCTTCGAAAACATACTTCTTCATGTCATCGCATAGCGCTTGTTTTATATTCAAACAAAATACTTTTTATGATTGTTCATTGATTTATATCACACATTTTGTCAAAGTCTTTACAATCAATTAATGCTTGAATACCAAACCCTTCCTTCACCTCTGACAAGACTTGTATTAATCACAACTTGTGAATGTGAGGAATGCCAGGCCTCCACCGTGGTTCGGATTGCATGTAAAACTGTAGGTCCTCCATTTCATCTCACAGTCACTCTATCCATTACACATTAGTGTAAGTGCATATAACCCGAACGGGTAGTAAGACGTGGTGCTAATAATAATAATAATAATAATAATAATAATTCTTGAAATTGTATTCGAATAATTGTAGAAATATATGCCTAAGTAAGCGAACTGTAATATTAGACAAGAGAGTCGAATATGATTGTCGGTGGACTTATATCCTTCTAACGCAAGTAAGAATATCGCAGAGTGGAAAGATTGAGGTTGGGTGTAAGGGACAAAGGGTAAAGAAGAAGCAGAAAGAAATGCGAGAAAACCGGTCACTGACCTTGTGAATTGTGCTCTTTTCTTCACGACATATTTTTTTGTCTCGTGATTTTATTTGTGGATGTCTGTGGAATTGTCGGCTAGCAAGGACTGTGCTAACCTCAGGTCCTGGCAGCTGTGCATCAGTTGGTTGTGACACCCTCTCTACCACTGAGTCTGTGCTAACCTCAGGTCCTGGCAGCTGTGCATCAGTTGGTTGTGACACCCTCTCTTCCACTGAGTCTGTGCTAACCTCAGGTCCTGGCAGCTGTGCATCAGTTGGTTGTCATCAGTTGGTTGTGACACCCTCTCTTCCACTGAGTCTGTGATAACCTCACCTCGTGTTAGCTGTGCATCAGTTGGTTGTGACACCTTCTCTACCACTGAGTCTGTGCTAACCTCAGGTCCCCAGTTGGTTGTGACACCCTCTCTTCCACTGAGTCTGTGATAACCTCACCTCCAGGTAGCACTGCATCAGTTGGTTGTGACCCCCTCTCTTCCACTGAGTCTGTGCTAACCTCAGGTCCTGGCAGCTGTGCATCAGTTGGTTGTTACACCCTCTCTTCGACTGAATCTGTGATAACATCACCTCTTGATAGCTGTGCATCAGTTGGTTGTGACACCCTCTCTACCACTGAGTCTGTGATAACCTCAGGTCCTGGCAGCTGTGCATCAGTTGGTTGTGACACCCTCTCTTCCACTGAGTCTGTGATAACCTCACCTCGTGTTAGCTGTGCATCAGTTGGTTGTGACACCCTCTCTTCCACTGAGTCTGTGATAACCTCACCTCTTGATAGCTGTGCATCAGTTGGTTGTGACACCCTCTCTACCACTGAGTCTGTGCTAACCTCAGGTCCTGGCAGCTGTGCATCAGATGGTTGTGACACCCTCTCTTCCACTGAGTCTGTGATAACCTCACCTCTTGTTAGCTGTGCATCAGTTGGTTGTGACACCCTCTCTACCACTGAGTCTGTGCTAACCTCAGGTCCTGTCAGCTGTGCATCAGTTGGTTGTGACACCCTCTCTTCCACTGAGTCTGTGATAACCTCACCTCCAGGTAGAACTGCATCAGTTGGTTGTGACACCCTCTCTACCACTGAGTCTGTGCTAACCTCAGGTCCTGGAAGCTGTGCATCAGTTGGTTGTGACACCCTCTCTTCCAATGAGTCTGTGATAACCTCACCTCTTGATAGCTGTGAATCAGTTGGTTGTGACACCCTGCCCTCTCTTCCACTGAGTCTGTGATAACCTCACCTCTTGTTAGCTGTGCATCAGTTGGTTGTGACACCCTCTCTACCACTTAGTCTGTGCTAACCTCAGGTCCTGGAAGCTGTGCATCAGTTGGTTGTGACACCCTCTCTTCCACTAAGTCTGTGATAACCTCACCTCTTGTTAGCTGTGAATCAGTTGGTTGTGACACCCTCTCTTCCACTGAGTCTGTGATAACCTCACCTCTTGTTAGCTGTGCATCAGTTGGTTGTGACACCTTCTCTTCCACTGAGTCTGTGATAACCTCACCTCTTGATAGCTGTGCATCAGTTGGTTGTGACACCCTCTCTTCCACTGAGTCTGTGATAACCTCACCTCTTGTTATCTGTGCATCAGTTGGTTGTGACAACCTCTACCACAGAGTCTGTGATAACCTCACCTCTTGTTATCTGTGCATCAGTTGGTTGTGACAACCTCTCTTCCACTGAATCTGTGATAACCTCACCTTTTGTTATCTGTGCATCAGTTGGTTGTGACAACCTCTCTTCCACTGAGTCTGTGATAACCTCACCTCTTGTTATCTGTGCATCAGTTGGTTGTGACAACCTCTACCACAGAGTCTGTGTCTCACCTCTTGATAGCTGTGAATCAGTTGGTTGTGACACCCTCTCTTCCACTGAGTCTGTGATAACCTCACCTCTTGATAGCTGTGCATCAGTGTGTTGTGACACCCTCTCTACCACTGATCATGTGATAACCTCACAGCTTGTTAGCTGTGCATCAGTTGGTTATGAAACCATCTCTACCACTGAGTCTGTGATAACCTCACCTCGTGTTAGCTGTGCATCAGTTTGGTTGTGACACCCTCTCTACCACCGAGTCTGTGATAACCTCACCTCGTGTTAGCTCTGCATCAGTTGGTTGTAACACCTTCTCTATCAATGAACTACCCAGGCTACTATAAAATGTATGTCCAACACACACACACACACATCTATCTTTAAGTTGTATTGCATAGCCTCTACCTTTACTTGCTGCTTGAATTGAAGGATGAAATATGGTTATAACTGCTGACTCTTAGCGCTTTTTCACTTGTTAATATATTCAATTTAATTTTATGATAAGTTATATCTTTAGTTTTCTTCTGAGCTGCTAAAGGTTTATTAACAGTGCCATATACACTCAAGTTATGGGCTAGTTATAAAAAAAAAATCTAACGCCCTTCGAACAAATAATTTTTGTGTTAAATTGAGTTTAACAAGTAGAATTAATTTATTTGAAATTGATCTTGGGCACACAAAATTTCTGATTTCTATTGCTATTATCTAATTACCTCTGTTTCGTCTCTATTTGGTGTCAAACCTGTGCTATCGGTCATTTCAGGAATAACATTTCTGAGTCTTATTGGGGGTGTAGCGTTGAACTGCATAAGTAAACATAAAAAATACTAAGCTTACCCCATTTGTATGACGGCCGGAACCACATGGAACACTAACGCGAGTGAATATTACACACACCTTCTCGGAACCGTGACGAAAATAATACTCACCTCCAATATTGTGATGTGATTGTGCCAAAGAACTTGTGCTGTGAATATAGCCTACTCGCCCTGTTCTAGGAGGATCGAGAACATTTAAATAACTTTTGTAGAAGCTATGTTGTCATGCGCATGTTTTGTTCCCGATTGTTCCTGATTGTGACCCCCACCCCGTTTTACCTGTCTCTCCTTTTTCTGGGTTGTGTGGTATATATAGTGGCGGCTGGGCAACCACTCTTGGACCTAATCATATTTGTAGAAGGAGAAGCTCTGGCTTCGATTATATTAAAATAATGTAAGATTTAAATTCTTTTTCGGCTTCTTTAACTTTTATTTTTTATCTAAATTAAATTTTCTAAATTTCTTTTTGGCATTTTCTAAATAACTTTAAAATATGAAACATAAATATAATAGTTGTATATTTCGTTCTTACTTTTTCTATGTTTATTAGTTTCAGGGTCAATGCGTTTATATCGCTAGTCGATCTGTATTTTGTTTCTAGGTAATGATCGATTATAAACCTTTGGGTGTTATCGAAATTTTGTCTATGAATATATTATCGATATCGAATGTTTGTTACTATTCTGATATTTGGTTTCTTTTTGTTGGGTAAAACTTAAAACATGGTCGCGGGAACATTAAACTTATTGAACGTAAATAAGCGATCTGTTAATCAACGACGTCCCAATATTAACGTATAACTATTTATTATTATTACCAAATATTGTAGAATTGTATGAAGTAATGTAAATAAGTGGATAGAATTTAGGGTAAATATTAGATGGCTTGTTCAAGCGTGTTATTTGTTTATATTCTAGGTGTTAATGGGAAATACACTCTGGTAATTAACTATTTAAGGATAACTTAGTTGATGATAAGTTTTCTCTAGTAACTTAATGAACTCATATTTTGAGATAACCTTTTAACGAGCTGAAGCCATTTCAGGCTATATGGTTTGTCTGTAATAATGACGCTCAAGTTAAATGATTGATGTTTTCTTTTATATAAACGTTGTAATTTTGTTTTTAGTACTCGAACATTTTGATAACGTCTCAGATATTTTGTGAATATCATTTATATAATATTTTTTATATATTTTCTCACAATATTGAATGTTTGTCAAATAAATACCAACTTGACACAAATTCTGCTCTAATTCATAATATTGTTCCACCATACCCTAGGTATATGAGGTTAAGTTATATGTTAGTTCTTTTATGGTAATCTTAATTCTGCAGTAAATATCCTTTTTTACTAACTTTTGAGATAGACCATTCTTATATTGAATTCCCTAACTGGTGGGAGTTGCGAGGTCTGGTTTTCAAATGTTTGGCCTAAAATATTCAAAGCACAGAACTCCAAGCACTCGCTCCTATTGTCCCTTTTTTTGACCCTATTAGATTTTGTTGTTTTTTGGACCTCCTGCTTTTCCTTAATTTGTTAAGGATGGTTCAGGGGTTCCCCGTGCAACATGAAATCCTGATTTAAATAATTATTTCTCCAAATTCTTTATGTAACTTTGAGACAACCTCGACATTATTCTATCAGTTTCTTAAACAATGTCCAATTAATAATAAAGTTTATTGATCTAACTCGATTGGATGCTAATTTGCGTATGCATTAATTATTGTTTCACACCAGCAAATAAAGGATTGATGATGTTGCTATATAAATAAGATCATACTTCGCTCAATAAAATACGAGTCATCCAAGTAAGACGAGATGGAATAGTACATATTATCACCTCCGGTAGCACAAGATTCAAATTACTTCGTGGAAACTCTCATTTCGAACACTCAGCGAACGTATCATTTTATAAATAACTGATGTTTTGAAAGTGGAATATGGAGAAATCCACCTCTACAACATGCTGAGGCCATCTCCACTACATTTAATTATATTCAATTGTCTTGTTTGTGTTTAACGACGTTGCCTACTTGTAGTTTTCGAAGCTACTTTGCGAAGCGGGTTGCATCCTAACTTGGCGCACCTAAGCAGTCTTTTTTTTAGCACTATCACACTTAGATGCTAATGTACAAAAAAGAAAGATAGGGAAGAAAATTAGAATTTCAACTTGTGAGGGCTCTTGTTTATGTACTGATAAGTATTTCCCTCTTTCTCTGACGAGTTTACACATCCATTTTTAATATTTGCTCCTTGAAAGCATTGACTTGCTTTTTAATTGTACCCTTTTCTTGTTTCCTTTTTTAATTAGACATAAGCTACGACATATATTTTTAATCTACATCCTGGCAGGATGACTCCTACAGGACAATTTCGGGACCAAGCCAAATAGGCTAAGTTGTAGAGGATTTATAAAAATACGTTTACAAAAAACTACTTAAAGATAAAAATAATAATTTTGTGACACTGTAGGATTATTTCAGAATATATGGTTTTTCTTTCGACGTTATATCTTTAAAACTCGCTAAGTAAAACGTGAATTCATTAACACGGAAAATCGTATCTTGACCGGGCATTGACGTCACAGGTAGGCAACGTATACCTCACTGTTGAAATTGATAGCGCCACTTTTCCCGCGCTGTGCATAAGAAAAGGTTCATAACTTGGACGAATACATTATTGTGTATGTTCCTGTTCATATTTCAGCCGGGAAGAGTTGGTTCAAAGATAACATTTTTGTCTTGTAACGTTTCTCTTACCATAATTTTTTTTTAAATCTGAGTAGTGCTATGTTTCCTGAGCACATAACTTACAATGAAACTATGTAGCTTTGTGAGTGTCATCTGAACATAAAATGAAAAATTGTAATTTTAAGGGTTTTGAAAAAGATATGAGTTTATTACTTCTAATGTTAAAGGAACATTTAGTGGAACTTGGTAGCTCTGAATATTATAGTTATAGAATAGGATATAGGCCTAATATAATTGATGTAGATGCCTTGAATTGAGTATAGATTCTATCCATTATGATGTGGAGCACTAGCTCTTTAAAATGACACAGCGGCCTAGTCTTTGGTATAGCAATTAAATTATTTGAATTTTTACTTAGTTGGTGCCTTTAGCAACTGATATAGATAGATGTATGGGGTGATTTAGTACTTAACTGATTGTATACCATATTGACTTTGGTGCAAGGAACTCAATATCTGCATTACCTTTTCCCCCCTCGTGTGTTTGTTACAAATTCTGATTAAATTACTACCTGGGCTACCTCATGAGGACATTCACTCCTCAATATAGCTCATGATGACATACAATCTCAATCTACCTCATGATGACATACATTCCTCGGTCTACCTCATGAGGGCATACAATCCTCAATACACCTCATGAGGATATTCACTCCTCAATCTACCTCATGATGACATACATTCCTCGGTCTACCTCATGAGGGCATACAATCCTCAATACACCTCATGAGGACATTCACTCCTCAATATAGCTCATGATGACATACAATCTCAATCTACCTCATGATGACATACATTCCTCGGCCTACCTCATGAGGACATACAATTCTCAATCTACCTCATGATTACATACATTCCTTGGTCTACCTCATGAGGATATATAATCCTCAATATACCTCATAAGGACATACAAATCTCAATCTACCTCATGAGGACACACATTTCTCAATCTACCTCATGAGGACACACATTTCTCAATCTACCTCATGATGACATACAATTCTCAATCTAATTCATGAGGACATACATTCCCCGGCTACTCATGAGGACATACAATCCTCAATCTACCTCAAGAGGACACAATCCTCAATCTACCTCATGATATCATAAATTCCTCGGTCTACCTCATGAGGACATACAATCCTCAATACACCTCATGAGGATATACAATTCTCAATCTATCTCATGATGACATACATTCCTCAATCTACCTTATGAGGATATACACTCCTCAATATACCTCATGAGGACATACAATTCTCAATCTACCTCATAATTACATACATTCCTCGGTCTACCTCATGGGGATATATAATCCTCAATCTACCCCATGATGACATACAATCCTCAATCTACCTCATGAGGACATACAATTCTAAATCTACCTAATGAGGACGTGCAATCCTCAATCTACCACATGATGACATTCAATCCTCAATATACATCATGAGGACATACAATCCTCAATCTACCTCATGATGACATACAATTATCAATCTACCTCATTATGACATACATTCTTCAATCTACCGCATGAGGACATACAATCCTCAATCTACCTCATGAGGACATACAATTATCAATCTACCTCATGATGACATACAATTCTCAATCTACCTCATGAGGACATACAATCCTCGATCTACCTCATGATTACATATATTCCTCGGTCTATCTCATGATGACATATAATTCTCAATCTACCTCATAATGACATGCATCCTTCGGTCTACCTCATAAAAAGATACAATCCTCAAGATACCTCATGAGGGTATACAATCCCTGGACTACTCATGGGGACATGCAATCCTCAATCTACTTCATGATGACATACAATTCTCAATCTACCTCATGATGACATACAATCCTCAATATACCTCATGAGGACATGCAATCCTTAATATACCTCATGAGGACATACAATCCTCAACCTACCTCATGAGGACATACAATCCTCAATCTACGTCATGAGGACATACAATCCTCAATATACCTCATGAGGACATACAATCCTCAACCTACCTCATGAGGACATACAATCCTCAATATACCTCATGAGGACATACAATCATCAACCTACCTCATGAGGACATACACTCCTCAATCTACCTCATGATGATATACATTCCCCGGCTACTCGTGAGGACATAAATCCTCAATCTACCTCATGATGACATACAATCCTCAATATACCTCATGAGGACATGCAATCCTCAATCTAACTCATGAGGACATACAATCCTCAACCTTACCTCATGAGGACATACAATCCTCAACCTACCTCATGAGGACATACAATCCTCAATCTACGTCATGAGGACATACAATCCTCAATATACCTCATGAGGACATACAATCCTCAACCTACCTCATGAGGACATACAATCCTCAATATACCTCATGAGGACATACAATCATCAACCTACCTCATGAGGACATACACTCCTCAATCTACCTCATGATGATATACATTCCCCGGCTACTCGTGAGGACATAAATCCTCAATCTACCTCATGATGACATACAATCCTCAATATACCTCATGAGGACATGCAATCCTCAATCTAACTCATGAGGACATACAATCCTCAACCTACCTCATGAGGACATACAATCCTCAACCTACCTCATGAGGACATACAATCCTCAATCTACGTCATGAGGACATACAATCCTCAATCTACCTCATGAGGACATACAGTCCTCAATCTACCTCATGAGGACATACAGTCCTCAATCTACCTCATGAAGACATACTTTCTTCGGTCTACCTCATGAGGACATACAATCCTCAATACACCTCATGAGTACACTACAATTATTATTTTTAATGTGAGTGCGCTGGCGGTGCAAGCCGGTCGTTGAACTCTCAAATATTCTAACTCAACAGTTGTATGTCTGCCCTATTTAGTGATAAAACTATTGTTTCCTCTCTGTCGTCTTCATTGTTACTTCAAAATGGTTTCGTTCGGCGATTAATATTTGATTGTTATTTTATTTTTGTTAATTTTATTTCCTTGGTCATTATGTGTTTTATTTTATACTCTAAGTTTATTTTGTTTATATGTTCAGCTCTTTCTTTATTTTTTATTGTTTATTTTTTGTCTAAGTATTCACATTCTGTTTTGTGTGTGTGTGTGTGTGTGTCGCGAGCGATTAAAGGCATGTTGTCAGCGGTCCCAGGTTCCCATCCGCGTTTGTACCGACGTCTGTCATTGGTCGTTTGTTGAGGAATCGTTCCTTTGATAGGCGGGGCTGTGTTTGTCTGGAGGGACGAGGGTGCCTACCACACATGTGGCCAACCTTCCCACACGTCTTCAGTTGAGGTGCGCGCGCCGTGCCTAGTCGTTGTCTACATGTGCGGGACTACCAACATTGTTCCTTATCTCGTGCTCTTATCTAAGGGAAGTTGTTTATTATCACAGATAGTACCTTTCCTCCGAGTTGGGTTTTCATTGTTGTGGGCCGTGTCGGGTTTCCGTGTTCGCAGATTATAAACACTGTCGTTAATGGCAAGCAAGTAGTGGTTTGTTTGTCTTAATGACCCATAATTGAATAGTAAAATAATGAATGCATATACAACTCTATCAAAGATTGAGCACTCGGATCCCACTGGTTTACTCTTTCAACTGATGATTGTTTGACAGGAGTTTATGGCCTATGCTTCAATTTCATTAAATTATCAATCAAAAGAGTTTGATAAGTATTTTGTTGACATTAGTAATTTGTGATTCGTCCAGTGGGGCCTAATATTTTGTTGACAACATTAACTTGTGATTCGTCCAGTGGCACCTAATAGCTTGTTGACAACAGTAACATGTGATTCGTCCAATGAGGACTAATAGTTTGTTGACATTTGTAACTGGTGATTCGTCCATTGGAGCCTAATAGTTTGTTGACAGCAATACCTTGTGGTTCGTCCATTGGGGCCTAATAGTTTGTTGACAACAGTAACTTGTGGTTCATCCATTGGGGCCTAATAGTTTGTTGACAACAGTAACTTGTGGTTCGTCTATTGGAACCTAATAGTTTGTTGACAACAGTACCTTGTTATTCGTCCACTGGGGCCTAATAGTTTGTTGACAGCAATACCAGGTGATTCGTCCACTGGAGCCTAATAGTTTGTTGACAATAGTAACTGGTGATTTGTCCATTGGTGCCTAATAGTTTGTTGACAACAGTACCTTGTTATTCGTCCACTGGGGCCTAATAGTTTGTTGACAGCAATACCAGGTTATTCGTCCACTGAGGCCTAATAATTTGTTGACAGCAATACCAGGTTATTCGTCCACTGGGGCCTAATAATTTGTTGACATTGGTAACTTGCGATTCGTCCACTGGAGCCTAATAGTTTGTTGACAACAGTACCTTGTTATTCGTCCACTGGGGCCTAATAGTGTGTTGACAGCAATACCAGGTTATTCGTCCACTGGGGCCTAATAATTTGTTGACAGCAATACCAGGTTATTCGTCCACTGGGGCCTAATAATTTGTTGACATTGGTAACTTGCGATTCGTTCATTGGAGCCTAATAGTTTGTTGACAACAGTAACTTGTGGTTAGTCCACTGGAGCCTAATAGTTTACTGACAACAGTTTCTGCAAGGGCCATGATGTTTACCATAGTTTTGTGCGTTGTGTTGAGACAATTCTGTGATAGTTAAGTGCTAACTATGATTCGCAAGGTCGCCAGAAGCGGGTGGAGGTAATCTTGACTATCTGCAACACCTGACTGATGAACTATAGCGCACCACTTGTCAATACCTGCTCAGGTGAGACAACAGTTTATATAATTCTCTTAGGGGTTATTCACAAACCACGTGGAAGCTCTTTATTACATAATTCATAATGGTTACAAAATATATTAGGCCTATTGTTCATGTTTTCACCTTAAAACACAGCGGCTTTTTGGTGCGGCCAGGTCAAAGCTTACTGTAATGGTTTTTCTCTCACCACGTGTTAACATTTTTAATTAAATTAAATTAAATTCATTTATGTTTTCATAATTTTTTTTTTAAATCACTAGAAATACAAATTCACTAAACAAATTACAAACAGGAAGAATAAAAGAATACTATTAAAGTAAACTTACCAAGTGATGACAAAAGTTGGGCGCGCCTGTTTCTTAATTAAAATTCATGAGTAACACAGTATTTTAAGCATTATATTAAAATCTGCCTAATATATGATTATTTTTACTTTCTATCTATCTTACAGGTAGAGAAAGTATGGTGATCGTCAAAAAAATTGAGCTCGAGATTTTGATTAATCTTGATGTTTTATGACTCCCTGAATCCGAAAAAGTGGTTTTTGAATTTCCGTCTGTCTGTCTGTCTGTCTGTACCTCCAACTAGAGCCTAAACTATTTTACCGATTGAACTAAAACTTGATTTCTAGGGTTTTCATAGGGTTGCCCCGAGAGGTTTTTGGAATTGGATATCTACCCCTAAAATTAGGGTAGTTTACTGAATGGCAAAAAGAGAAAAAGTCGATTTTCTCAAAATCGGCTCTAATGATTTTGATTAAATTTCATTTATAAACATTTATAAATATTCCAAACAAAATGGCTACTCTCAATATTTCGGCAAAATGGCTTTAAGGGCTCCGGTCTAATGCGTAAATTAACATATTTTATAATATCTCCGAAACTATTTGAGATATGAAATTACTTAGCGTTACAAATATGTATATATATTTATAATACAAATATTTTATTCGAAACATATTTTTATAAAATCAATAACTTTCAATCTATACGCAATTATATATATTATTTAACTTTTTGGACATTAAAGTTTTAAGTATTGCGACCGTAAAAAAAAAATCTAACCTGAAATGCTGATGGATGTCGACGTCTCATAATCCCCGAACCCTAAAAATTAGTCTTTGTAATGCAGTATGGCTTTGTGTCTATTAAAACTTAAAATTAAGAGTAGTTTTATAAGGGGCGTAAAAGAGAAAAAATAGGTTTTCTCAAAATCTGCTCCAACGATTTTGATTAAAATTCGTATCTAGGCGTTGATTAAGATTATAAATAGACTGGCTATTTTCATTTTCCCATGAAAATTATTTTTAGGGTACTTTACAGAAGCGTTAATTTACGTATCTCCACAACTATTTGAGATACTAAACAACTTATCATTGCAAAACTGTAGGACTATTAGAAATAACAAACTTTTATTTGACATTTTTATAAAAGCAACAGTTTCTGAGATATTTGCAAATATATTAATACAATTTTGTGAGCTTTAGTTGTAAACATATACTACCTAAGTCTTAACGCAATAATTCTCCAATGCCATAGAGTGATTAAATATAAGTATCTAAAAAAAGTATCTTATTTTTCCTTAAACCTCTTAAAAGAAATGTTTGTACAGCAATGATCTATCTCCATTTTAGACTCAATTAGATTCTATATCATTGTATATTATTTTATTTGTGTTCTTATGTGGAGTGGTGATGTACAATGTACGAGTTTATAGAAAAAGAGAGAAAGTCTGTGCGGTGCGCCGTACTATTTATTTCTACATTTGTTCATTGTGTTTTTGGACTGAAATCTTAAACGCGGCATTTGTGATGCAATATTTACTGTTCCAAATGCTTTAAACCTAAATGCGTTTTCCAAATTAATTGCAAATTCTTCGTTTTTTATTTTAATCTTTTGCTTAAATGTTTAAGATCCTCACAACCTATTGTTGTACTCAACCTCTAACCGCCAAATAGTAAACAATAAAAACAAAATAAGCTCTGGTTTTTTTCACTCACAATTAACAAAGTTTGTATACTAAACCAAGCATTAGAAAAAGTTATTTTTTTCTTGCCATCCACCTGCATAACTGTAAAGTCACTAGACTGATGTGCTCCTAACCTTTTAATCTCTTGTTTTCTTGCAGTTTTAGTGAAGAAAACGGAGTTTTCAAATAAATAATCTACTTTATTCATTTTAATTATTCATTTTCACTCATAATTTGATTTATTGGGTCTTAACAAATACTAAAATACAAACACATAAACGCAAAAACAAAATATAGACAAACTTTATCATAGACCGGCCCCATTTGTTAGTATACATTTTATTTATTTAGCACCGCGTCTTACTACCCGTTCGGGTTATACGCTTTAAGTACTAATTACACTAATGGAATATGAATTGGGAAGGTTGAATTATAGGAAGTGGACCCGAATTTGCGTGGAGGTAGAGTGGTAAAACCATTTAGGAAAAAACACCCTCAGTTAACCCGACCGAGATTCGAACCTCAATCTCCCCGTCCTCGGCGGTCGAGCTCAACACGACAAGCGTGTTAGCCAACTACGCCACCGAGGCGGGTGTTAGTGTAAAGCTCGCACCGTAATGGTAGGGGGATTGACCTTGAAAGACATATCACACTGGGTGTGGCATCTTTGACAGGGACGTTTAGAGCGTTTCCTGCTCAGCTTCTATATTCAGTCACAAGAGTGATGCTACAGTCCTCGTGTAACTGTGGAGCGAGGAATTACGTGACTCAAGTTGGCCCGCCACATTGCTGAAAATAAATTTTTTTGGTCTAATCTTTTGTGCTCTATTTGTGCTCTATTTGTGCTCATATGTGCCCGAACATGAACATTTGTGCTGTGAAACTGGCCAATTTAAAAAATATTTAATGTGGCGTTTGAGCTCAAGCTAGCCCGCCACATATTGAAAAACACAACATAACAAAATTTATTTAAGTCAATCCATTGTGCTCCGTTTGTGCTCCGTTTGTGCTCATATGTGCCCGAAAATGAACATGACTGACACCTCATTTGTAGGACTAAATATGAGTAAGATGGAGTTAACACCCTCCACCCCCCTCGCCAAGAGTGCGCCCCCCATAAAGTAATGAAACGCGTTGTAAAAAAAATTGAATCAAAGTGTAGTAATCACACTATACTTAACTTCATGTGGGGATCACGCTATACTTAACATCATGTGGGGATCACGCTATACTTACCATCGTGTGGAGATCACAAAATAACATTCGGCTGCAGATTTCATGTCCCCGCGGATAAACTAAGTATATGACAACCAGAATAATATTTTTAGTCAATTTCAATAAATTTATTATTATTATTATTATTAGCACCGCGTCTTACTACCCGTTTGGGTTATACGCACTTACGCTAATGTGTAATGGTAGGGTGACTGTGAGATGAAATGAAGGACCTACAGTTTAATGTGGAATCCGAACCACGGTGGAGGCCTGGCATTCCTCACATTCACAAGATGTCTTGTCAGAGGTGAAGGAAGGGTTTGATAATCAGATAAATCTTTGCCGGGACCGAGGATTGAACCCCGGCCGCCAGCACAGAAGTCTGACACCTTACCCCTAGACCGAATAAATTTATCATCACACAACTTTTTAGAAATAACCATTCCACTAAATATAAACTAACTAGTCTGTGTCCCAAAAACATCTCTCAAACGAAATGAGTTTTTCTTAATTTGATGTTAACGTGCATATTAAATTTTGGCTACTATTTTATATGGTATAATATATATTATTCATTCAAGTTTTCACTTTTTTCCGAGCAACTGTTATAATGATCAATGCCATGGTATTGTTTATTGGGCATCTATGGTCATGGGGTCGAGGTTGCAAACCAGCCGAATTACCCCTCATTACCCTCACCCCCATTTCCCTCACAAACTTACAACCTAAAACAGCACTCTCACAAACGTACAGCCTAGAACGACATTCTCACAAACTTGCAGCCTAGAACCGCACTCTCACAAACGTACAGCCTAGAACGACATTCTCACAAACTTACAGCCTAGAACGGCATTATCACAAACTTACAGCCTAGAACGGCATTATCACAAACTTACAGCCTAGAACAGCACTCTCACAAACTTACAACCTAAAACAGCACTCTCACAAACGTACAGCCTAGAACGACATTCTCACAAACTTACAGCCTAGAACAGCACTCTCACAAACGTACAGCCTAGAACGACATTCTTCACAAACTTACAGCCTAGAACAGCACTTTCACAAACGTACAGCCTAGAACGACATTCTCACAAACTTACAGCCTAGAACAGCACTCTCACAAACTTACAATCTAGGATAATTTAAGTTGCTTTAAGCTACTTATTTAAAGTAACAATTTGTTAACTAAGCCCAAGGGGGAGTAGGGTGGTGGGGCATCTGTTAAATTAATCCCGGTAAATTCAATTTTCGATTGTAATGTTCCGTGGCACACTCCAGTTAGACGTGCCCGCGTGCGCTTTGTTCCCAAACAAAACTAAACACTGTTTTAAAACGTACTTAATACTGATTGAATAAGGCTCGCTCGCAACATTGACTTGAACACGTTCTGCTCGAGATTGTTGTTTTAGTGGCGATATCATTTATACGGAAACTACTCGTACTTTGTGTGAACCACTTTGGGGAGATTATCGGGAAATATTACTCGTTTTCACACTTTATTTGATTACAAATAAAGCTGAGACTTTTTTTAATAAACAGTTTCAACGACAGTATTATCTACGACTTATTCAAATAGTTAGTTAAAGATTGAGAAGGTAACTTAGAGGAAATGCGCCCGCATTAGATCAAAGAGGGCATAGGAGAATAACAGTGATAAATCCACATGTGGAAAACCACCCTAATAGCACCCGACTGAGAATCGAACCTTGGCATCCTTTCACGGATAATAAATTCTCTTGCGAGCTTGAGGCCTTAGACTGTGAGGCCATCAATAAGGGGCCAATCCATAACAAGTAGTCCAATACTGGTTGCTTGACCAATTTTTAAAAATGTTGTTTTTTTGTGTGTTGTTAATCTTATATCTTGACAGTTTAAAACCACTATTCCGGCAGTCTAGTCCATCACGAGAGTGACGCCTTAGTCCATGAGGCCACTGAATCAAATAATAATAATAAAACCTTTTAAGTTGACTCACATTCTTAGTACATACATACCTGCGCAATGTGGATAACAAACTGACTATGTGTGCAAATAATTGTGTGACGAAATAAATGTACCCTAGATCTGCGGTTATTCTACCTGACCAGCGTTTGGGAAGGACGGACAAGGTTTTCATACGTGCTGCAATACTTAATTCAGTGCAAGTCAACCACCTCGTGCACGACCAGCTATTATGGTTATTATTAGAAATAAAGAAAAAAAAGCTATAGTAAAAGTTAGTCCGTAATTCTGTAGAAACGCAGATCATAGCATTCAGCAACGTTTGAGTACAGACGCATGCGCAGAAGAGACAAAAGGTGGCTTACATTAGCAAACTAAACGATTTACTTGTCTTTCAAACAAAAGTGAAATACTTATGTTTTAAAATAAACATTTAACTTTTAATATAGGCCCCCTATACACACAAAAAATTAAAACGAGATTTTATTTTAGTAGGTGACGAACTATTCCGAAAACAATGATGGAAACAACTACCGTGTGACTGCGTGTCGTAGATTTTGTAGTAGCTTCACTCTTATTTAATTAGTAAGCTGTTATTTGAAAACTGGAAGCTAATGTTGCCATAATGGCGAAAATAAAAATACCTTTTGTGTTTACATTCATAGCTCGTTTGGTTAGTGATGTAAAGAAAAAGTAAAGATAAATTACACAGTAATAGTTTATAAGTAAGTATTATTGGAAGCTTTTAATAACCTTTTAGATTAACTTGATAGTTAATAGATAAAATGTAGACATCTTTTTAAAATGTCAAATTTGAGTGATTTATAAATCAAGGGTAGTGGTGGAAAGTGGGCTTCCTACAGGCCTTAAAAGTCAGAGTTTACATCGCTGGTTATTTTGTGATGTCTGACACCTTGACTCAGCCGGTACCATATTTGTCTACTAGGCTAAGGGTCCCGGGCTTAATTCATGGCGTGGCCGAAAAATGTATAAATGGTGATATACGAATTTACCTGTTCACATTGATGAATTAACGGCAGGGGGCTGGGTGTTGTACCTGTCCTAGATTTAAGTTTGTTTACAAGTCGTGTGCTACTATATTTGCTAGGTTCAGAAAGTGCACGTTAAATCCCTCAAATAATTGAAACAAATTTGTTTTATGATAGTGGTTATATTTATTTAAATACATGTTTCACAACTGAATTAAGCAGAGAAACATCTCCATGCTTACGGAACATTAAACTTGCCATGAAGGGGTGGACGTATGCCTAACCTGACCTAAAGAGTACATTTAGCCACCCCTGACCAAGATAATGAACGCAGCAGTACCAAGTGTTTCCATCGTCGTTGCAATATTTCGACACTAGATTTTTTTTATCAACCCTGGTTACCACCGTAACAATATTAAAATACTCTCAACATTGTAGTCTTATGGCCTATTTCACATCGCATTTCAAACCCGCATTCATTTACTGTATTTAATTATTAGTGCCACTTTAAGAAATACCTCTTATTGAATGAATTTATTAAGTTCCGGCTATTTACTGAAAATAGCTCGAACTTTGATAAAGTAGTTTATGATTTCAAAACGATCCATTACAATACAATAGATTACGGTGGAATAGAGTGAAGTTGATTGCCCGACTTGATTTAATCCGGTATTTTTAATTTAAAAATAAACATTACCACATTATTTTAACGCAGGTTGTTAAAATCAAGTGAAAGTAGTTCTGTCTTGTTAGTGGTTGGTTGCTTGATCTGGACGTGCTCGCTACCCGGTTAACCGCGTTATCGCACCTATCGTCGAGTTGTGTGCGCGTTGCGCCGTGAGGTTATGTCACAAGTGATACAGCTGGAAGGTGAACTTGAATGAAATACCAACGATTATAGAGCGAGCGGCAGGTGTTTTGCTCTTTTCATTAAACAATTGAACACAACCTAAATACCCAGGTTTTTAAAAATCTAGGTTGACTATAATTGCTTTTTCTCGTCAATAGATTGAGCTAATAATATTGTTATTTATATATTTTAACACAAAGCCTTTACGGTTTAATTATGTTGAGCTTGACCGAAATTTGCTTGGGGATAAAATTGAAAACCACTATGGGGGGAAATAATTCGCAAGCATGCAGTCCATATTATTATACCACCATCACCCGTGGTCGTGCGAACTAGAGAGTCAGTCTTCATCTTATATATTTTGCCGATGATGGGGAGGTTGAGGTTATAACACCGGACGGGTGTTTGTAATGTCCTCGTTAGATAGTCCGGGTGTTTGTAATGTCCTCGTTAGATAGTCCGGGTGTTTGTAATGTCCTCATGAGGTATACCAGGTATTGCACTTTACTCCTCCTTCAGCGTAAATGTTGATATACTGTTCACTATTCTGTAAATACTACCTTGCGGATAGTTCCGAAGGATATTTATTATTATTATTATTATTATTAGCACCATGTCTTACTACCCGTTCGGATTATACGCATTTAAGCTATTGTGTAATGGTAGGGTGATTGTGAGATGAAATGGAGGACCTACAGCTTAACGTGGGATCCGAACCACGGTGGGGGCCTGGGTCTGTATTCTTTAGCGCATTTTTGAGCATCTCGTATGGTTTTCTAAGCAAAGTTAAATGGGAAAACCATACGAGATAGCTTCGAAAGTACTCAAGAATACATCCCCTGGAATTCCCCACATTCACAAGTTGTGATTAATACACGTCTTGTCAGAGGTGAAGGAAGGGTTTGGTAATCAGATAAATCTGTGCCGGAACCGAGGATTGAACCCGAACCCCAGCACAGAAGTCCGACACCTTACCCCTAGACCGCCAGCTCACTCCGAAGGATAGTAATATGCTAACTATTTTACGAAAGAAGATATTGAACCCCAACGGTGTCAAACACATTTGATGCAGTTCCAATCCTGACAGCTAGTCCTTGATAACTTATAGTATTTGACTTATATTAACACTAATGTAATCAAGGCGCACCTAATTATAGTTTACGTGTGATAGTTGATTGCAAACGTGTGTGTGGCTCATTCATGAGCGTACTGAGTATTCGATTTATGAGTATTCGATTTATGGCGGGGCGGGGATTTGTGTATTTGGGGCGGGGGGTTGCGACACTTCAAAAGCGTTAGTTTATAGCATGATGCGAGACTTACTATTAAACCCAAGAAAATAAGAACATATATTATTTTCTTAACAGTTATTTAGAATAGTGCCCCCCCTCATCCCCGAAATATTTTGAAATTGGCTTCTTCTAGAGGCTATCAAGAGTAGTCCTCTATATGCAATTTTTTTTACTACCCGTATGGGCTATAAGCCTATGGACCCGCCTCGGTGGCATAGTTAGTTAACGCGCTAGTTTCGTGTTGAGCTCGACTGCCGAGGAGGGGGAGACCGAGGTTAAAATCTCGGTTAGGTGAACTGGGGGGGGGGGAGGGGGTTCCTAATTTTTTTCCACTCTCCCTACATACAAATGCGGTTTCACTTCCTCTAAATTCAACCTTCCCAATTATTAATCTATTTGCGTAATTAGTACTTAAGCGTATAACCTGAACGGGTAGTAAGAAGCTGTGCTAAATAAAAAACATAGGCCTACGCTGGCAAATATTTGAAAGTTAATTGGAGTGGCCCCCTTCGGTTATTTTCTTAAAAGATCGAATGTCTTCATAAGCCACTTATTTGTGTGTAAATTTGTTGAAAAGTGAATGTCTCAATAAGTTATTTGGAGCTTGACGTCATTGTTCATACATTTGAGACGGTTTGCTGAGAAAGCAACCACTTGGCATGCTCCCATTTTATGAGCTTCTCATTGGCTTCACACTATTTTTGTCAATGTATGGACTGAGCCATTTCTCTCTCAGTTGACCAAGTGTTTAGTTTTCACGACTAAAGCAAAACAAAATACAATACACAAGTCAACAGAAAACACACAACATTTACGTATAATAGGATTCTGGTACGAATAATTTTTTTCAGTAATGATAAACCTATATTTTTCCACGGTCAACAACGATAACATTTTACTAAATTATATTAAATGTTATTTTATAGTTATTGATCATTTAAAAGTGACAGCTACAAATCATACGACTTGACGTATGGCCTATACGAGTATTATTTTATAGCAGGGAGTCGAACTAGAACAGGACTTTTGTCTAAGTAGGATGCATTCCTTTGCATTTGATATATATATATATATATATATATATATACAGCTTTTAATTAAAAAAATATTTTAGTGTGTTTTTCTATTTACGAATTTTGTAATGCTAGTAAGTCTTATAGTTATTAAATAAAAAATAAAAAAAAACCAGAACCTAATTTAGAACCAAAATGAACAACTTTTATTTCTCTCTAACTGGAACCAAAAACGGAACCTTAGGATGTTTACTGGAAGAATCGGAACAAGAACTAGAACCTATATTTTATCGGTTCGACTCCTTGTTTTACTCGCATATGTTCAAATTACGACAATGTTTTAGGGAAGCTGAATTACTAGCAGCAAGCTTTCCTCTTTCTTTATCTTGAGATAAGAAGTTTCGCAGTTTTCTTTCCTCTCTTATTCACATGACAAAGAGTGGTGAAGGTTGAAAGGGAGTATAAGCATGTAGACAGAATAGAGAAGTAATTCCAGAAAACGGCACAGCCCATTGTATTTTAAGCCGTGTTGTCTGGCAGCGATAGATACTTTCTCACTGACCGAGGCGGCCGCCTTAATCATAATTCAAGTGATTACATTTTCTCTCCTTTAGTCGTGTTTGGAAGTGTTTATGAAACCTTCGCCCTGACTGATATACCTTTATTGGTAACATTTTACAATCGGGTCGCCGTAGTAATAAACCCCTTTTAGAGTGAATAAAAATACATTTGTCATAGTTAACATTGACAAAAGGTCACTACACTATATCTCTCTCATAGCTTTCATTGACATCATTCCTCAACTGCAAACATTACCATGGCGATGCTACTAACTAATCTAGGATTTGAAGTTTATGGAATATTCCTTTAAGTATGAAGCTTAATATAGAGTTCGGACGTATTTGTTTCCCACAACCCCAATTCTTCAAAATGCCCTTTAAAATACCCTTCAAAATTCCCTATTCGGCTTCCAAATGACTGCATATCATTTCAAGAACACTTTACACTGAAGTCTTTGAATCATTAGGGAAATTGTTTCTTGGCGGTAAAATGTATCATTCAGAATTAAGTTAGTTTGCTTTTCGATACAAATATATATTGTTTTAGTGTTTATGTTTGACAAATAACAATTACCATTCACATTTAGCGATTATTTTAATCATTGCGTTTTGTGTTGATTAACATGAATAACCTTAGGTTTTATTTCTCTATTAATTTGATGCTTTAATTAAATATTCAGAAACCCGGTTTTAATGGCGCCATAATTATCGGGTCTCTAAGTACACCATAATACATTTTATATTTAGAAAACATGTGTTTAATTTATATTTGACCTAATGTTTCACAACAGGTGCTAAACATCTAGAAAATATTCATGTATCGATCTAGGAATATTTGTAGTTTCAATAACAAATTAATGCATAGAAAAATACAGTTGATAGGGAAAACTTTAATAAATAAAATAGCCTAAAAACAATAAATGAAACATATTATTAGTGGATAATTTGTTTATTTTATTATTACCGTTGCTT
The DNA here is from genome assembly GCA_901482245.1 of Timema douglasi. NCBI lineage: Eukaryota > Metazoa > Arthropoda > Insecta > Phasmatodea > Timematidae > Timema > Timema douglasi. Next base: position 10,536 of record CABEEJ010006027.1, on the reverse strand, counting down.
AATGAGTGCGTGTCACTGTTTGTTCAGGATATACATTAATGTACTAATAATGCTTGCTAGTGTGGTAGGAACAAATGAATGAATCACCGAGGAACGAGTGATACTTTGCTGGGGGAGCAATCTTTTTGAAAAAAGGATAACTTGTGGTGCGATTAAAGACATAACGAACTGTTTGAAATAAGATAGCAAGTCGGTTAACGTCACATCCCATATGTATTGTCCCTTTCAAATGCGCACATGGTAATGCTACATTCACTTTCTCCCATTCGAAACCCACTGGACTACTTTTAAAATACCTACTAACTACCATAAGAGGGCGGTTCTCCAGCAGTTTCACTGTGTGCGCACAGGGGCTACAGAACAAGAGGAACCGGAAGACTGGAACTATCTCAGCCCCCCCCCCCCCCCC